>JAJHUR010112877.1:1548-15304 GCA_027495735.1 Lutjanus campechanus | reverse complement strand
TTTTTTTTTTTTTTCCCCAACCTTTGCTTCTTTACGCTTTGGAAGGTAAATACAATAAATTCCAGCACGTAGCCAGAGCCGGGGTGTTGTGTTATTTTTCGGCACCGCGGGTAAGCACAATAGAAACACAGCTGTGGTGATCAGTCCGGGCTCCCCGGGAGCCACCGGAGGCCCGGAGCACATGTTCGTTAATGATCAGTTACAAAGGCCACAATGGGAGCTGCGAGTCGCTGAGGTCTGTACTCCTTTGCATGTCAAACCATTTGAATGACTGCACCTTCTGCTAAATGTTTAAACCCAGGATGTGTCTGCCTGGATTGATTGCGGTTGAGTCGACAGTTTAAACTCTTTACTGAGTGAAGTGTTAAAGGGATTTGTTGCTTATAAAGAGACTTGAGATTTTGTCGGTCTGTGAGGTTCTTTGTTATTATCTGCTGAGAATGCAGCCTTTGGATCAATTTTAATGTAAAAATGGTTTTAACCAATGTTTAAGGGAACAATTTGGATTATTTGATTTAAGGTTATATGAGGTACTGGTCAGCACAACCCCAGTTTGGAGAAGCAGACAGAGTCACCAGCACAGAAATTAAGGAATTAACTGCTGTGGATGGGATAAGCAACAAAACGTATTTTAGCCACTTAAAAAATCTATATTGTTGAGGTCTACACTGTATTTATTGTGTTATTACTTTTTTTTTATCGCTTTAGCTTGCCATCAGACAGCCTTTTTCTGAGTGGAAGCCACTGTTATATTAGCCAAATATCTCTCTCTTCAAACCAACCAAACTCTGTACGTGAAATCAGTCATTTTACCTCACAGAACACAGGAGTTACTGGTCCCCTGCTGCCTCAATCTGTTAGTTTGTTTGTGTTATTGTGTGACTGCTGTGTATTAAATGGATAGTACTGCTTCACCAAAGTCACACAATAACACAAACAAACTAACAGATGAAGGCAGCAGTAGACCAACAACTCACATGTTCTGCGAGGTAAAATTAACGGTTTTGTTTATGGAGTTTGGCTGGTTTGTACAGAGCGATATTTGGCTTATATGACAGTAGTTTCACATCAGAAAAGGGTGTCTGATGGCAAAGTAAAGTACAGTACATTCAGTACATTATGCTTCCGTGCTGGTGCCCCTCTCAAAAACTGGGGGCGTGCTGACCACTTCAAATAATCTGAACCATTCTTTTAAAGGGACAGATCACCCCAAAATCCAAAATACCTGTAGTGCTATGCATCCATTTAGATTGTTTTGGTGTGAGTTGCAGAATTTTGGAGATAAATTGGCCGTAGAGATGTCTGTCTCTCGCAAGACTTCGTATATATCTTAATGGACGCACCTGCGGAAGTCTCGCGAGATCGACGCCATGTTTACATCTTACCGGCTACATGCTACAGTTGACATTTCAGCTAAAAACATGGCGTAAATGGCGTCTTTTGCAGTTAATTTTTAATGCCGCGGCTCGCGGACACTTGGATTACACCACACAAGCAGGATGGAGATGTTTTGTGTTTGTTTTGTGTTCTTTTTCTAAAGTTTTATCCGTGGCAGGCAGAATACAGTGTTATCTGAGCAACCAAGGTGCTTCATCCTCACAAGAATGATCCGTTATTAAAAAGATCATTGCAAAGAAGATGAACGACAGCATAAAAGTAAACTCAGGCTATTATTTGTTAAGAAAAATGATTTTGTTTTTTACAGATGGTGACAGGTTTCTGAGCTTCTGACTGACAAGGTCAGGGAGTTAAGGTGTTGCCTTATGATGGGTGAGTCTCCTCCAAACGACTCCCACAAAGCAGTAAACATCAAGAGAAAGTTCCAAATGCTCTGAGCATTAAAGCCGCGACAAGATGTTTTAAAAAAAGGCGCTGCCCGATCAAGCTCACACATAAACACGTATCTGAGCACACGCAGGCCAAGCACACGCACATACATGTATAAATATATGTATACATATAGATAGATATATATATATATGTACTCATGCACACACACACACACACACACACACATACATACACAGGCACCTATCCCTCCAGGGCGATCTACAACCCTCCCCCACCCTTGAAACCCGATCTGTCGGCATGCAGCGCGGAATTCTCCAATCGCCCTGACTTTTGACCTATGCCCTTTTTGGCAGTGCACACAAGAGAAGATGAAGTGCCCAAGCCTCTCTCTTCCCCAACACAAAAAATCCCCTGTTCTCGCAGCCCTCCCACACATGAACGGGCACGCACACACACACAAACATGGCAGACACACACACACACACACACACACACACAGACACACACACTGATTCCCATTTAGGACGTCTTGAGGCCAAACACTCTCTCTGGTACCCGTGAGGCACATGATCAAGATGATTCTTGATATGAAGGTAGCAGAAATGTGTGCGTGTGTGTGTGTGTGTGTGCGTTTGATGAGTGTATGAGACGGCGACGGAGAGAAGCACTTTGACTTTTAAAATCCCTTCATCACATCGCTCAAATACACAGCAGAGCTGTTAAAGAGCTTTGAGCGTTTTAGTGAGAGGACAACATAACAGCCAGTGCTTGTTATCATTATCCATCATCATCATCATCATCGTCACAATCATCTTCATTGTCCTCGTCAACACAGTGGCAGAGACTGAGGACAGAGTCAGACAGACAGATTGTCACTCGCAGCCACGTGTTTGTGTCATCTGCCCCCTGACTCTGTGTTTATGCGGTGTCACTGTGTGTTTTGTGTGTTCTGTAAATAACATTTAACGTTGTGTGTTTGGAGTCTCACCTGTTTCAAAATCTTCATCTAAACTGCCCTCCCCAATGGCAACAAGGAAATGTATTCTGATGAACTGGTGTAACTTCTTCATTAGTGCCAATGAAGGTTGTTTAGTTTGTAGACTTGATTGTATGAGCGCCACACATGCACAGTTATAACTTAGTGTTGGCTCAGATTTCATTATCACTCAGGGCTCCATTTTTTATGATTTCCTCCAGATTTTAGGAAAAAATGTTGACTGATATACCGGCAGGGTTTCTCACCTTTATCTAGAGGTGTTTGGTCTTGGTTTTGGTTTCCCTGAATCTGAGTAGAGCCGTCGTTTTGAGCCAAATGTCCAAATTCTCTGATTTCAGCTTTTCAAATTTGAATATTATCTGGGTGTCTTTACTCCTCAATGACAGTAAACTGAATTTATTTGAGTTGTGGACAAAACACAAGTGACTTTGGTGTTTTTAAAAAGGTCATCGAAGTCACTCGATAACAAAAATAAACTAACAGATGGAGGTGGTGGTGGACAGCAACTCCTGTGTTCTGCAAGGTAAAACTAACGATTTTTCCGATTAAGTCTGGTTGGTTCGGAGAGAGCGATATTCAGTTTATGGAACGGATGTTTACAATAGGAAACGACTATCTGACAGCAAAGTAAAGGGGTGAAAATATTCTAAATATATACACTTAAACTAATATTGATTTTTAGTAAAGTGGGCCTTTTTTTAAGGCTAGGACTCCTTCGTAGAAAGTGTTGTCCGTCCATGTCTGAAGGCAAAAGTGCTTATATCTGTTTTACATGGCCACTCACAAAGGCGGGCTGAAAAGTCTGGCATCATAAAGATGGATAAGACACAATGATTTGCACAAATAGGTGATACTGGCACTCACTTGCAGATGGTGTTTACTCGAAGAGATTCATAGTGTTGCAAATCTATAGACACATAAAGTAAAATAAATGGCTTTGTGAAGAAAGAAAAATGAGAGTTTGAAGAAATCCCAATCTCACACACCTTTTTCACCTCTACACATCTGGCCAATAACTGCATGAAGTGGGCACACGACTCAGATTGTCAGTTCCTGATAGGAAAAAAAGATAACAAGATAACATTGGAGTGGTTTTGGACAGGCAGGTTTTAGCCAAAGTTTGATGACCCGCCAAGGACTTCATTTTTAGTGTACTGATGCCTTTATCACAAAACCTGGACAAAGAAAAAACAAAACTGTCTGGCCAGAGCAGACCTGGGCAAAATATGGCCTGGGGTCCAAATCCGACCCACTTAAAGGTTCCATGTGTCCCACAAGGCCTCATGACCACCTGGAAATATGGCACTCAAAATGTAAATGTAACAGACACAGTCAGTATCATTTTCCATACCATTAAACTCTTATGAGGCTTTTATTCTGAAATGCTAAATGTGTTAGCCAGCTGTTAGCTCAGACAGCTCTATGTTTACATGCAGTCAATAACCCTTTCATAACCGGAATATTAGCAATAACCCGGTTGCGCACGGCCGTGTAAACACCAATAACCCTTTTGAAAAACCGGAATATGCTCATATTCCGGTTTTTAAAAACCCCAAAATGACCCCTGGGTTACTCCTTTTCTAACCCGAATATTTGGTCATGTATACGCCTACATGGATATCCCCATCGAAAGGAACATTAATTTGTGTTCTGCGCATGTTCTATTCGCAAGGAATCTTGGTCTTTTGAGTACAGGAACTACTTGTTGTAAACATGGCAAAACGCAAGACAACACCACACTTTTGGAGCGAGGAGGAAACAAATCACCTAGTAAGTGTGGTGAAAGACATGAACATCATGTATTTTGTAGACGGTAGAAAGTACCGGGATAGCGAGATCTACAAGAAGGTGAGCGAAAAGTTACGCGTTGTCGTTTTTGGATACAGGAAGAAGAAGCAGAAATGACGCGCGTTGCGTCACGACGTTCTCCGTGCGTCGAGACGTTGTCCGTGCGTCGCTGTTTTGATCGAGATATCCCAATTGATTACAATTACCACGTATACAGGAATAACCCTGTTTGCTCGCGCATGTAAACGGGTTATTCCGAATGTTTCAGAAACCGTAATATTGACCTTAACCCGAATATTGACTGCATGTAAACGTAGTCATCTATGTGTTGGTGAGCCTCATATAGAACACATATTATCCCATCATTAGAGATTCTGCCATTATTACAGCCTTATATTACATTTTATCTCTAACCGATTTCTCATGTTGCCGCCCACACATGCGCGAGACGTATCTAAGAACAGTTTTTATCATTTCAGTAAACCGACTTAAATCACTGTTGTTTAAATATTGAGAGAAAACTGCATGATGACGTAAAACATAAAACGTAACACTAACAACCTAAGTTGGCAGAAATCAGTTTTCAGGCGGCTTCCTATGCGAGGTTACAGTCAGAGGATCCTCAGTGTTTAAGTGTTATGATTGTTGCTTAAAAATCTAACATAATGCCGTCAACATAATCTACAGATTTTACATGAAATTAGGCCACTTTGATAAGTATATAAGGATTATAAACCCTGTTTGTAAGCCAGTTGGCATTTAGTAAAAGTAGTTGTGATATTTTATCTCACTTTTGGAATCAAACTCACTCCGATATTAAAGAGTTGTTTACGTTCCTCTTCGTGATCTACAGTATGTTGGGTGTGAGAGAGTTTCCCATACGTCTGACCCTCTATCCCAAAATGCGTCTTTAAAATCGCCGGAAAAAAACACCTCTCTCCTCCACCATCTGACCGCTGCCATTTGTGCATTGTGTGTGTCCGGCATGACTGCTCTCGTCATTTTCCCCTTTGATTGGCCTTCACACAATGTAATCAGTGTTGCAGCTGTCTGAAAAGGCCTCTTGTGTAGTATCTGAGCAATGCCGATCACCCCGATGCGTCCACAACTTTGCTTTTAGTTCCATTCAGCCTCTGTGACAAACGGCAAACTGTCTGGTGAGCATGTGTCAAGCCACTTGATTTACTTCTTTGTTTGACTGCACTGGCCCTTTTCTGAATGTCGCCTCCGTCTTGTATGGCCTTACTGTATTGGTAAAAATTGCCATGGCCGTAAGCTTGAAATTTTAATGTACAGACAGGCTGAAAGAATTGGCCCACTGTGTGTGTGAGTCATTTGATGTGCTTCCAATACAACAAAAGCTGATTTATTCCTTAATTTTCTGTTTTTTGAACATGGATGAAATGATTGCCGGAAGAATCAATCAAAAATCATCTTTGGGTCTAACTGCACAAATTCAGTCGCCTCTCAACTTCTCAAAAAAACATCAGAACCAACATATTTTCTCTTTCTAAATGCGGAGGAAAGATCCAAGCGAGTGCGTCTCAGGGAAGTGCCATGTGGTTTGAGTCATATTGTTAGCGAGTGATGTGCTTTTAACTAGGTATAAGTCAGTGTGCTGGACCCCTAAACTGTAGCCAATCCATTAAGACAAAGCTCTCTTGATCCCCTTCTTTAAATCCTCCACCATGGCTGATTAAATGTAGCCAATTTTCACGCCTGTGCTGTGGAGGCCGTGAGGCCTGAATGGCTCCTCACAGCGCGACCACAGTGTGCTGTCACTCCAACAGCCTGAGGAGGAAGGAGGAGATCACCAGCAGGCCGCTTACACAGTGGGAAGGTAAGTGTTTTAAGATCCTGGTTACAACCTGATATTTCTGTCCATTATACCCAGACAGCGTTTGATGTGGACTAAGTGATATTCCACAATTTTTGTGAATGCACATCCTATATTGAACCTCTTTATCAAATATGGTGTTCCTCTCTTTTGGATTGTTTGGTCTTTATGGAAGATTCTGCCTCGTATGTTTGGTGTTACATCCTCTAAATTGAATATAATAGACGGACAGAGGCGCCTTGAACAGTTAATAAAATAACAGCTACCGAGCCTGAGCCCTATTTGGAGTACTAATCCATTGTATATCTGGTAAGCTGTTGTAATTTATTTTGGATGTACTGACCTATTTATATATGTCTTGTATTTATTGATCTACTTTTTATATGTCTGTGTATTTATTATAGATCTATATATAGAACATTATTTTTTGAATGCTGTAATATTTGAAGATTGGTATCAGTTTGAGACTTGTCTTATACATTCAAAGGTATTTATTATAGGTTTATATTTGGTCAGAACACAGGTTCATGTGTATGTGCAACAAGAATCCTATGGATTGTATTCATTATATTTTATTTATTTATTTTTTATAATGATTTCCATGTTTTTCTTTGAAAAGGATAGTACGTCTCTGATTGGTGTGGACATGTACAATGCAATTTGTGAGATTTGTTATACCTGATACATACGTATCACGTGCTGGACGCAAGATGGCGACTCTCCGTTCATACGTGAAGCAGTCTGAGGAAGAGCCTGGAGCTTAAAACGTCACGCAAATAAATAGTTTAAACGGGAACCTCTTGGTTTGAGGATCTCTCCTTCTCTGTTCGGTTTTTTCATGATCCAGCACCCATCCCAGTAGGTTTATGGATGTGCATGTCTTTTTCATTTCTTTTCATCACGTGGACTATGTTTGTCTTCATAGAAACAATCAGAGTACATCCCGGGAAAGCTTTTCAGCCAAGCTAAGCTAGGACTGTGGCTCTGTTTGTTTGCTCCCGACTGAAAAATTAATTAGGACGCCACCCAGTTGACTAATTTAAAGTCTTGTCTCATGGTTTGATGCTCTTCACTTAATTAATCCAACATCGTCAAACCAGCATAAGACAATAAATTACAGCTCTGTTGGACCATTATTACATTAACTTAACTGGATAATAGGAACACAAAGTTAGTTAAATTAAAGGACAAGTGTGCAGGATTTAGTGGCATCTAGCTGTGAGGTTGCAGATTGCCACTGGATGAAAAACCACTCGTGACACCCTCCCCTTCCAAGCATGTGGGATAAACTACAATCGCAACAAAACTTGTGAAAAACACAAAAGACCCTCTTTAGAGCTAGTGATTAGTTAATCCGTACTAGGCTACTGTAGAAACATGGCAGTTCAACATGGCAGCCCCACTGTAAGCAGACGCCCACCTTCATAAACAGCTCATACTAATTATTAATTAACTAATACATACAACCTATTAATTTCCTTCCATTTTCTGCCAGTAGATCTAAATCAGTCTAAATCTTACATACTGGACCTTTAACACATAAAACACATTAACTCAAACTCCTTACAAACACATTAAATGTACCTTGAGCTAAATTCAAGTTACACCCATCCTTGTTTTATGTTATAAAATATCTCTCAGTGAGATAATTACTGCTTACCTTTCTATTAGGTTAGTTCCATTTTAACATGTCAAAGCTCCTTTCAAAATAAGAGACTTATGTCTTTACATTTTAGTTACAAAGTGCTTGATATATTGGGGTCATGAACAAAAGATGGAGTGCCATTAATTTACTGCTCATTTACTGCCGAACCGACAACCTCACTGCTCACCTTTTCCTTCACTCTGCCACTTCACGTCTGTCTCTTTCCCTCTTCTACGCTCACTAAAGTTACACACTCGTGACGTAACTCTGACCTGTCAGTGGTCAGTGATCTGCAGTGTTTGTTCATTTACCTTCATCATCAGGACTGAATCCAAAATAGTCCCAAACAGAAGCATTTTGTCTTCTTTTTTAGTAGCTAGCGCTGTAACTTTATCTCGCATACGCAATATTTGTCTGGTCGCACAGAGACTGACCCCTGGTGGTGTGAGCTGTGCACTACAATACAACGTTTCCCCATCGGTTTAATAAAGAGGAGCGTCTGGGATTTCTTTACCCTGGTATACTGTAATATCTTTATACTTCCCAAGCCTACTTTGTTTTATGACCAAACACCTGTTGACATTCCCATCATCCACAGCTGTAGGAATTTAGTACTAGTTAGCATGCTGCCATGCTAAATTAAGACGGTGGACATGTTAGCATTTTGCTTGAAGCACTGCTGTGGACTGTAGACTCTTCTTCTGTTGTCTGGTTTGTTCAAGATATGATTGTACTTTTCTTGTTCTAAGTTGTTTTGATGTTGTTCAGTGTTTTTTGTGATGAGAAAATGGAAGATTTTTTTTGAGGAAATTAAAATATTTATATCACACTGACATGTTAGAGTATCCAGATTACTTTTTTTAAATTGTAACAAGCAACATAACTCAGTTATGTTATGTTCAGTTATTTTGTTACTTTTTAAAATAAACAATACTATTACAATTTCACCACACGTCCACGATTGTAAGAACTGCCTGCACCTGTCAAAAACTCTGCAACAGAAACTCTACTTGGACACATGCCTGAGGTAAATAGCCTCTATTAGTCCAAATAAGTAAGTTTCTCCTCCTGCACCCTTTTCAGTCCAGATGCCCAAAAAAAAGAGAATAATGCAAAAATGCAGTATCTTGTATCACTACTACACTTATATACAGTAGTAGAGAATAAGGATGAGGTTACATCCTCATTTTTACTTGTGTGGTTTGCGATCAGATGAATAGAGACAGATTTTTTTTTAAATATGAAAAGCATCAAAGGTTTTTTCACACCAAAGAAGTTTTGCATAATTTTATACTATCGCTGTGATTCAGGCATCATTATGAAATCTGATGTTTTGGACCATTTCACTGACTTTTATAATGGTTCCCATAATGCACTGACCTTTCTCACCTCCCCAATCTTTGTTTCATAAGCAGTTTCAAAGGAAAATAACCCAATTACAGCCAAATCCAGTAAATTCCTTCCCCCAGATCAGTCCAAACAAAGCATTACTTATGCATCACTTGACTCCCAATACGTGACCCTTCGGACAACAAACTGCCCTCCCCTCTTCTCCTTCACCCTCCCTCCCTCCCTCCCTCCTCCAAAAGGGTGTTAAGACCTGTCCCTACTCTCCCCAGGGAATGCTGGGAAAGGAAGGCCTCCACATCTGTCCAAAGCCTCAGGGAGAAGGACAGACTGAGGGAGCGAGACAGAGGGAGAAACATTCCCTCATCCACAAGTAAGTAAGTCAGTAAATAAGTAAGTAAGTAAGTAAGTAAGTAAGTAAGTGAGTAAGTAAGTAAGTAAGTAAGTTAGTAAGTAAGTAAGTAAGTAAGTAAGTAAGAAAGAAAGAAAGATGACAAACATAAAGCATGAGGGAAATAAAAAAAGAAGAAAAAAGGAAAAAAAGTGCAGGCTGTTATCAGAGACATCAGAGAGAAACTGAACGGAGACTCAGAGAGACAGACGGAAAATGAAAGAGTCATTTAAAGAGGGAGAGATTTTGTGAATGAGAGATGGATCTTGTCTTCTTATGAAGCCATCCATCACTCCTTCAATAGCCCTGTGGGCAGAGGGAGGGAAGCAGGCACCCCGGGCCCTCCTTCAAAAGGCCGAGAGGAGAGGAGGGAGGAGAGGAGGACGGCTGCAATGTGCTGGTGGAGCTGTGATCTTTACCTCCCTCCCTCCTGTGAAGTCAGCAGGGAAAGTGATTAGGCCTGCCTCTCTCCTCCTCCTCCTCCTCCTCCTCCTCCTCCTCCTTCCCTCCATTTTTCCCTCTAATGCAGGTTGTAACAGTTTTGGACCTCTAAATGAGGCCTGCTGCTGATTTCTTCACCTCACTAATGCACCACTGATACAGACTTTCTTTCCTCAATACACCTGCAAAACACAATTTAACAAACTACTCTTCCTCCCTTTCTTGAGCTTTTTCTGTCACGTTACATCCGAAATATAACGTCTAAATATATATTGGGTAGAATCCAGAGTGTTTAAAGGGGTAGTTCAACCAACCAAACTCCATGGGTGAGATCAGTAATTTTACCTCGCAGAACACAGTCTCGATCTGTTAGTTTGTTATTGTGTAATTGTGTGACTTCTGAGTTTTAAAAGGATGTTTTGGATTCACCAAAGTCACATAATAACACAAACAAACAAACAAAACAGACAGAGGCAGCGGTAGACCAGCGACTCCAGCCCTCTGTGTGGTAAAATTACTGATTTTACTTCAAGTAATCCAAACTATCCTTTTAATACAGATAAATACAGGGTTTTGATTTAACTTAATGTTACGTCGGCATTTGTTCTTGAAAAATTTTGCTTGATTTGGAAAATCAATTCGATAAATTGTCACAGAATTCAAATGAAAAAATGACATTGTTTCACTTACTCCTGCTATATTTGTTTATTTGTTTGGTTTGATTGATCTCCATCAGGGATGTGGACAGGTGTTCACTATAGAGGCTACATAGATACAGATTTGATCTTCAACAACAATTAATTCCACCGTTAAATAAAACACGTTGAGTCACGTCAGTCTAGTCCTGCCCAAGACAAGATGATCTCCAAAGGTCTTTGCATTAGACACAGCGAGGCTAAAAATGTTTTGACAAAGATGTATTTTTGATGAATTATTCCAGCAGATTATTTAAAGGTTAGAGGGTATTTTGGGCCCACCTTTGACCCTGGGGCCCAGGACAAGTGACCCGGTGCTCCCGTCATGTTGGCAGTAATAGGAAAAAGACGAGAAGACACTTTTTTCCTCTTTAAAACATCATCTTAAAGATTAAAAAAGGGAAAGGAATGTAAATATTGGCAAAAGTGCTGATTAAATGTATACAATTTTAAATAGAGCACTGCAGCAGCTTCCATATAATTCTGAATGGATACCGGTCGTATCTCTTTTAATTTAATTAGCTCCTTTTACAAAAACGGTACAAGATGTGAAAGTTGCATCTGTGTATTTTTTCGTCTTAACACCACACTATCCAAGGAATAAAACAAAATGTATGGGAGTGATAATAAATCTAATTAAAGTTTTTTTTTATATATAACTTGAGTCTGGAATGTCCCAACTGCAGGGGAAGACAAATGTACCAGATAAATAAAGCCTGTTCCTAAAAGTTTGAATGTTAGACCAGATACAAAATATCAAAAGTTAAGAGTTCCCCAGAATTTCAAGAATGGAATGAATCAACAACTGGGGGGGAAAAACACCAAAATAAAATGACAAAAAGTTTTTCTTAACTTCCCAAAGTTTCATTTCCCTTTTCAAGACTCTAACATTTCAACTTGCCTCATCTCCAACAGTGTGAGCAGTGTTGATCCAGAAATGAGATGTAAACACACTTTCACACCGGGGTGTGACAAGTGTGAGATGTTGTTGACCCCTGTCTGTCCCCTCTCGTTCTGTTAAGGTCCCTTAACGTTAAGGTCACAACCTAGCAGTTTTATTGGCCCTCTAAAGTCATCAGTGCATTGGGATTGGATGAAAGCCCTCTAATGGAGTCAGTAATTGGTCCAGTTTATCAGTTTATTAGGTGCTCTGGCTGTGGGAACAGCTTTGACGTTTAAAGCAAAGTATACATCATTAGCAAAGAGCTGGCCCCTTTGCTTCAAAACAGGATTAGCAGGAGGACATGTCGTTTGGAAAAAAGTGGAATGTTTTCAGGTTTGCTTTCAGAAAGAGGGAGAAAATGGGACAGTTTTTTCTGTATTTAAAAAAAATGCCATTTAAGTCTGTAAAGATTTGAGACAAACAAAATCAAACTTGACATCACAAGGAAAATGCACTTTTTTCCTCAACTTTTTAAACACTTTTTATTTTATTTACTATTTGACTTATTGCAATAGATTTGTGAGTTTTGAGCCAACAGTGTTGTGTTTATATAATCTACTTTTCTTCTTTAAATAAACTTGAATATTAGAGTTTTAGAAACCCCAGAAAATGTTTTTTTTTTAAAGATTGTGTAAAGTGGTTGAAGTGAAAGTAAATACTGGTCAATATTTTAATGTTTTCAATTAAAACCATTTCATTTTCAGGCACAAAACAATGAAAATAAGGTTCAAAATGACCAGTTTTTGAAATACATGTTTTTAAGTTTATAAAACTAAAAGATTCAAGTTTATTTAAACTCAAAAATCTATTGCAGTAAGTTGCCTTGATTTTTTCTCTCAACTTTTTGTTTTTACAGTGAATGATTTATGAAGTAATAAAATAAAAACAGTTTAAGGAGTTGACAAAAATGTGCATATTTCTCATGATGCCTCATGAATTTGGGTCTTTTTTGTGAAATTAAATAGTTGATCTCTATCTGGTTTTGTTGGTCTCTGGATCTTCACAGACATAAACTGAGAGGCAACATTTTTAAATACAGAAAACACTTGCGGTTCTCCTTCTGTCTGAAAACAAACCTGAAAATATTCCACTTTTCCCAAACGATATGTACTCCCACAATTGTGCGTTCCCTCAGTTACCTCAATGTTTTTTAGTTTCTTTCAAAACTCTGAGTTATACAGTTTGAGTTGGGCTCTAATTTGCAGTAAGTTGCCGTGAAATTTTGAGTCGTCTCAACTATTTTTTGGTCACTTTTCCTGAACCTCGGTTGCAAATGAAATCACCAACTTAAGCTGTCATCTTGATATATTGTGTCCTATTTGTTGTCTGGTGCTCGGAGGAGTGACAGGCCGTCAAAGGCTCCATCCACGACCTCCAGTAAAGAGGAAAGCTTTGGTCTTTGGTCTTTTCTCTCAGGTTCCCCATTATCTGTGTGACCCGTCCCCTTAAAACACTTCGGACGAGTGAAAGGTCCTGACTCTGCACTGAGCTCTGGCATACGTGTCAACCTTTGCTATTCAACCTGCACACTCATACACCCCCCAACACACACACCCCCCACCCTCCCACTGCAGGACGAGGAAACACAAACACACACAAACAGAAACCTGCAAACACACATCTGTGCAGATGAGAGACAGAAACACACCTGACGTGTGTAAACTATACATTCTATGTTTGATTCTTACTTCCGCTCACATTTGATGAATCCATTGACCACAGGAACTAGGTTCTGGATGAGCTGTCAACAAAGAAGGGGAGAAACAACTGTATAAAAGCCCCCTCCCCCCCAAATCCACTCACCATCCCTCCTCACCCACGGACTCCTTTCTCCCACTGACCACTGTTCAGGATTGCCCCCTCACCCCCTGTGACCCCCCC
>JAJHUR010112874.1:1543-27925 GCA_027495735.1 Lutjanus campechanus | reverse complement strand
CCACAGCAGTTCATTGCTTAGTTTTCATGCTGGTGCTCCTCTCTGCTTCTCCACACTGAGGACGTGCCGACCGGCATCTACTGTACGTAACATGCCGACTATTGATAAGCACCTCATGCATCCCCTCTTCAAATAATCCAAAATATGCCTTTAAAACTTAAATCTCAGAAACAGTGTGCAACTTTTTATTCTTTTAAATCTAAACGTATCATCGCGCTACACAAAGTAACTGTAACAGAAACGCACACAAACTCTATTAATACTGTATCTGTGTCCGACAGGAGTAGGGGCTCTTCTGGGCCGGTTCCAGATGACAGAGGGTCCCTGCAGACCCTCCCAGCTGGCGGTCCAGTTCACCAGTGAGGGCAGCACTCTGTCAGGGTGCGACATCCAGCTGGTCGGGACCGGCTACCGGCTATCGCTCATCAAGAAGAGATTTGCTGCAGGTCAGTTTAATGCGTTATTTTAGTTCAGTCACAGATACTCGAGGTCTGAACTCGTCTGACATGTGTCGTTTCTCCTTCACAGGGAAATATTTGGCGGATAATTAGTGGACCTGTTTGTGAACGGAACCAAAAGAATCAATGGCTTTTTGACTGTGAAGAACTATGGATCCATCCCATGTTTAGTGCATTTGAAACTTTATCTTTAGTGGCTGTTAGAAATAATGGTTGAGATTTAAAGGGATAGTTCTGAGAATTTGAAGTGTGGTCGTGTGAGGTACTTATTGATAATCAATGTATTACCGTACACTTTGCCATCAGACGGACTTTTCTGACTGTAAACCACCGTTACACGATCCACATATCGCTCTCTCCAAACCAGAGTCCGCAGGTTAAATCAGTCATTTTACGTCACAGAAAACAGGAGCTGCTGAAGTCACACAACAACACAAACAAAATGAAAAGGAAATCTATCTGTTTTTTTGATTTGGCATCTATAGCGAGTTTATGTAGACTCAAGAAGACGACAAAATTTAGAGGAGAAGTCACCGAGCCGCAGACGAAGGCTGTGACGCACATTTTAGTTGACAAAATATAAAACTTGTTTAAATTCTGTCTGCATTCTTCAGCTATTTTTACAGTTGAAGAATGTATGAATCACATTACACTGTAAAAAAAAGATTTTTGAACTTTGAGCCCAACTCAAACTGTAAAGTTTTGAAATAAACTTTTAAGTTTTGCCGACCCGTAAAATCTAGTTGCGATAACTGTTTGTTTTATTTACTCTATAATTTTTCAAATACATTTTTGGGGTTTTAAAAACTCAAAAGATTTAAGATTATCTGAGGAGAAACGTAATTTATCTCGACAAAAGATCAGTAGTTGGTAAAAGTTTTTTCCACAATTTAAGAATTTGAGTTGGGCTCAAAACTCAGAAATCTGTTGAAATATGCCGCCTTGAAATTTTAAGTTTTCGCAGCTTTTTCGTTTTTAAAGCGGAGACCTATGATAAATGAAAACTAAAATGTAAAAAAACCAACATTTAACATTTTTAGCAGACCCTTGTCCTGTGGGGTTTGGTTGGTTTCCCTGCAGAAAAGGCCGTCTAACAGCAACGTAAAGTCATCAGAATATTTTAAATATACACTTAGATCCTTTTAGATTTACTGCTGACCAGTACAAACTGACCGCCATCTGCTGTAGCTAATACACCGATTATCAATAAGTTCCTCACATAACCCTACTTTAAATAATCCAAACTGTCCCTTTAACAGAATAACAGAACACACACACACACACACACACACACAGAAATGATATTTGACTTCATAACATCATATTCAGTAGACTGACTGCTGCTGAGTTTATGCAAGTAAATACAAATCATTAGTTTTGTGCACTTGAAACACTTCTGGGCTTACATGGAGTAAAATATAGAAAAAAAACCCTGATTCTTTGTTCTTGTTAACATAATTGTGGATTCATACGGTGATCCAGCCTTATTCATTATCGCCGTTTCTTTTGTCTAACTGGTCGTCATTGCAAATGCACTGTAAAAGATAATGTGAATAGATTATATAATATTAAAACAATCTTAAAACAAGGTGGAAAAGAATGGAAAATATAAAACAACAAGTGTAGTATAGGTTTGCTTTTTTTCAGTTTTAGGTTACACATGGTAATATCTGATTTACACTGCCACCTCAGATCAGACTTTTTTCCCGCCGCGTGTGACCGATCTTTAACCGTCTGTCTGAGCAGAATGTGTGTTTCTGTGTCGGCAGCCTTTGACATGTCACCGTCCATCCTGTCAGTCTGTGTGATTGAAGGTGATCCGGTCAGTTCACGGTTCAGAACGACCCGCAGCGCCGGACCGAACATCAGCACTCTTAATCTGAAGGTGCTTTTTGTATAGAATTATATTTGTGCCTCAGTCCGGATCGCAGGACGGGGAATTTTTGGAGCGCAGCAAAACTTAGTTTGCAAGCACATAAATTATATTTTGTGGAGAATTATCATTATGCGAGGAATGCTTTTAATTTGAGCAGAAAGAAATCTTTTTTTTTATGCTCAATTATCTCAATAATAACGTCAGTTTTACTCATTTCCCTTATCTCCAATTTAAATTCAAGTTTTTAATTTAAGTTTAAGTGGATATAATCAGCATTTTTTACTAACAATGGATCACATAATTACTTTTATATGAAAGAGGTTACTCATAGTGACAAAGCCACAGAGAATTGTCTCGCTCATTGTTTTTATTCTCCAGCCGACAACTTTTCTGTTGTGATTCACTGTCGCTGCTCTTCATAGTGTTGTTTTTGGCTGCAGCAGGAAGCTGTTAGCAGCAAAAAAAAGCTCTGATAAACCCTCTGTACACTGTCTGCTCAGCTCCAAGGAGCAGATATCAAAGTTGGCAATTAGCTGGTGAAGACTGGGGAACATTTCGCAGCTCTGAAGCCAGTAGAGACCAAAAAACAGAGCTAAAGGGAGACTGAAAATTGGACTTGTATTGATCAGGAGGCCAGAAACACGAATCCAAACGGATGCTGATGTTACTGCGTGTCCGCTGGATGTGTTAACATACAGCTCCCCAAACGTGAAGCCGAAATGTCTCAGTGCAGGTCATAAACCCCGCCCCCCTCCATGTTAGCTCATGGGATGTCGCCAAACAAATTTATTTCTCTGATAAGTTTGGTTTTAATTAGTTGATGCTACAAAAAGGGGCTTTTATGTCATAATTGACAGCCGATAACTACTGCGCAGACTCTGATGGCAGCATCCATCCATCCCATTTTAATTGGTATCTGTTTGCTTTGTCAGTGCTGCTCCCAAGTGGCAAAAAAAAAATTTAATTAAAAAATCAGTAATTGCAGGCTCATTATTATAATACCTCGGCTGTGTAGCTGACAGTTATCAAGTTAGCCAACTAGCTTAGTTAGCTACTGCATTACTGGCAGACGTTAGCTAGCTATGAACCAATCAAGTACAGATTAACTGGTTCGTAAAACCAGGTGTATGTTTTACAAAGCAGCCGTTCTCAACCACTGGGCTGTGGCCTACCAGTGGGCCTCAGAGCGCCATCTAGTGGGCCTCAGAGGCAGTACGGCTAAATGGTTAAATAGGTTAGTTATTTAAAAGTAATTTAAAAAACTTTGGGGGGCATTTATGCCTTTAATTTAGAGGACAGCTGAAGATATGAAAGGAAAGGGGGGCGAGAGATTCGGGGAATTACACGCAGCGAAGGGCCGTAAGCCGCTGCAGAGGACTCAGCCTCAGTTCGTACGTGGCGGCAAACGCTTTACCAACTGAGCTGCCAGGCCACCAAGACCTAGTTATTTTTATATCCAAATGTGCCAAAGAACATCCAAAAAACGTCCAATCAGCATGCATAATTCAAGTGACTAGTTAGGTTGCTTTGCCAACATTTCCTCGGATGCAGTGACACATCCTCAGCAATCTGGACTTTAAAGGGATAGTTCACCCAAAAATGAAACTGAAAAAAAAATGAATTTTTTTACTTTTACTGCTAATAATTTCTCTTCAAAATATAATTGATGTGCTTGAAAAAATAAATTTTTTTGGTTCTCAGAATGTCCCGTCCTGCGATCAGGATTCAGGCGCATGTACGTAATGCTATATATTTTTACACATGCAGCCTTTACAGCTACTACGATGGCATCTCGCTGTTAACGGGTCACATGAACAGAGAGTTGAAACTGTCAGCGAATCATCACATCACCACTTTGTGCACGTGCAGTGCTGAGATACATCGAGTTTCCCCACATCCCGGAACTTTAGTGGCATTCGTGAGTGGTCAGTTTTTATAAAGAAATGTTAAAAATGAGGCGATACTCGTGTGACTAACAGAAGCTGCTACTTTCACTGGAACAGTTTGGTTAATTTGTTCGAGAAATTATGTTTGAAAGGGCCTTAAGACGCGTACGGAGCCGGACGTGAGTGCCATACGGTGGTGAAAAGGAGCTTTAAGTTTCAGGAGAAATGTTTTAAAAAAGGGGGAGGTGGGACCTGGGTTGAAGATTGTAGGAGTTGCCTTTGATGCTGCTTAAAAAACCCAATTCCTTTGACCACGATCTTTGACGAGTATTATCGGGGACATCACAGAGTAACGAAAAGGAGACAGCACTATTAACCCTGTGTCCTGTTTTATTTTCTGCCTTTTCCACCATGTTAAATAAATGTTTTATCATTTTCTAATAGCAATATTTAAAAACTTAAGTGTAAAAAGTGTACATAAAAAAAAAGCTATGTTTCAAATATTTCTCTGGGCATATGGATGTGTCTGTGGTTGTCTCTTGGTTTATTGATGTCAGCACTCATAATGCATTAGGTCCTATGTAACGACACCAAACACTCCTCATCTATTGTTTTACATGTGGGTTTCTTGTACAAAAAACAAACAAAAAAACAAGTGTTACTGTTGATGAATAACTCCAAACGGTGCCGCATGAAATCTGCATTTGTCCATCACCAGTCTTATCAATGCAATACCGATTTATCCATTTCAATAAGGTCATGATTCGTGTGTTATTGTATAATTGTGCTACGAGAGGAGACTTTTTGCCTTCACTTAAACCTCCGATCTCTGTTCTTTGCTGTTGTTGCACCTTCAGAAACCCATTAATCGTCAATAAATTTGGCATGTATCCATCGATATTCCCATCCCATGCATCTGATATAGGTGTTTGACATTCTTCCTGTGTTTGACTTGCACACAAAACACAAGTTCATCAACAAAAAAAACGATTCATGGCTTCATGTCACATGTACACATGCTGATATGTGTTTGAACATCACATTTTATAGAATGTTTTAATGTGTTGACTCACAGTTTGGGCCTGGGTGTAATATTTCATTCAGTGAAGATAAAAAGTTTGTTTTTTTTCCCAGTTAATTAAGAAGAACAGTTCGCAGTGTTTCTGTTAATGATGCTTTTTTTTCTGTTTTTCTTTGCCTTATTTTTTCCTCCAGTATCGGAGGGTTTTTTCTGTAAGTTTATTTTTTCTACAACTTTTTTGGCTGTATTTCTTTCACTGCATTAGACACAGAATATGCAAACATTTCATGTAAATTTCCCATCCAAAGATTTTGAAAGTAAATATATGAAAAAATCAATATAATGTAATACCTGTTTTACTTGGTAATAAAGAGGAAATATGAGACATTTATCCTCCCTCTCATTTTGTTCGAAGGCAGAAAAGTTTTGTGATATTGATCAGACTGTAAAAAGACACAAAACAAAGTTTTATTTTTCATCATGATTCACTGTAAAATATCAGACAGGAATTTATTGGAATCAACTAATCTTTTCTCAGTAACTTAACATGAATATACACGTTTTATTTCGAGCACATCTCAGAATTTATAAACATAAGTTATTCCAACTTGAAGTCTTTTGACTTGACTTGATAAGAATACATGATCAGCATATTAGCAGACTTCCCAGCATGCATTGTTGGAGACTTTGTGTGATGTTTCTCTAGTACACTTTAAGATAAGTCATGGTTGCTTGTCAGACTGTGAACCATGATGAAGGTTAGTGCTGAATTCAGTATCTAAATTCACTGGGAGCAGTTTCACATATTGTCTTCATGCTGATGGTGGAATAAAGTTCAGAGGAGACAGAGCTTGTAGTGTTGTAGCCATAACTTTGACATAGGCTTTTATTAACCTATATTCTAATTTGTTTGTGATATAGTCAGTATATTGTTGTTCAGTCCCCCCATAAAGACTGGGTCAGGACCCACAGGTAGGTCACAAGAGATTTTATGTGTCCCCAAATAAATAAAATATAGAGAAAATTCTGCGAAAGATGTATACCTGAAGTGCACATTTTATGGAGCATTTTAAATAATGTTTTAATGACGAGAGGGAAAAAACTGTTAATTCTGTCTAAATGAACTTATTTTGTTTCATTTATGAAGTAGGCTAAAATGTCCTATATTGTTTCCTGATAAGAGGAAATAAGAACAAGGAGATGGGCTGTTAATTCAGTCTAAATGAATGTAGGCTATTTATCATTAACAAAGTTTTAACGTGTGTTTATGCTTTCAATAAAAAGATAATATAGGATGATGCAAAAATGGTCAAGAATGTTCATTTATGCACAAATGAACTATTGCCAGAATTTAGTGATAAGGCTTATTGTGACTTGGGTCCTCAGGAAAAAACAAAGTTCTGGAAACACTGCTGTAGTTCATGTACAGTCGCCTCTCAAAGGTACCCCAAGATTTGTGAAACTCTCGCGAGATTTACACATGTTTTCTTTTTTCATTGCGTACAAACTAATCATAATGTATTTTTAATGTGACAACACTGTGGATTTGGTAGGTTAGAGGACTGAAAAACGGTTGTTTATGGTTAGAAATGTTATGATTTGGATTGAAATGATCAGTCTCGCGAGATTTTTCGCGGGTCTGAGGTTCCCTTCTAGAAACGACCGACCGCGAGCTCATGGTTACCATGACAACACCAAGCTCCACAGGGCTACCTTCTTCTGCTCGGAACAAGACGTCCTAAAACAGGTAAAAAACGTGTTAAATTTTCTTCAGTGATGTTTCTGTGTGACCTGTCTCACACGGCATAATCTGTAAAAGGTATTATTGTTGTCAAAAGTCAACCAAAACAACAATTTGTTTACATACGAGCCCACTCATAATTGCTAGCTTAGCTAACGTTAGCATAACTAACTCGAGCATGTTAACCTCCGCTAGACTGAAAAGCTAACGTAGTGATGCTTAAATAGTTTTACAGTTTGTTCTCTCCGTATTCACGCATTATCTTTTCAAACGTTTTCCTTGCGCATTATCGACAATATGTGTACTGTTAAAATATTGAGAGGAAAAATAAGAGTTTGTTAACTCCACCTAAATGCACTTATTTTGTCTAATTTAATAACGTAAACGTCCTCTGTAGTTTTCAGAAATAAAAACAATGAAATTAACTGTTAAGGCAGCCTAAATGTATTTATTTCTCATTTAAAATATTTAACATGTCTGTATGTTTTGAAATAACATTAAATTTTCATTGCTGATTAATCTGTCGACTATTTTCTCGATTAACCAATTATTTGTTAGGTCCATAAAATGGTGAAATATGTTGATCAAAGCTCAAGAAAACGTCATCAAATGTCTTTTTTGTTTTTTGGTCCACAATCCCAACATATTCAGTTTTCTGTCAGAGAGGAGTAAAGAAACCAGAGAAATGTCACATTTAAGATGCTGGAATCATTTTCTCATTTTCTCTTTAAAAAACCCCTCGAACGATTAATTGATTATCAAAATAGTTGGCGATTTATTTAATTCATAATCAATTAATTGTTGCAGCTCTTGTCATGATAATATAAGATGATGTGGAAATGACAGAAAAATGATTTTTCATTTTTAAAAAGCGGGTCCCCAGAAAAAAAAGATTCGGAAACAGTGCATGAAACCATTTGTTCAAGTAAGTAGCTCAATAATTATTAAGTTAACGTCAATATTTAGGTTGTCATCCTGTCAAGTCAAGCTAAAGGAAGAGGGAAGCTGTCATGTCTGATCAGATCAAAGATAAATCCCAGAGAAGAGAGAAGAGGACAGGCAAAGCGCCCTCAGAGGCGAGCCATGGAGTCAGAGGCAAAGACACAACCGGCAGGACAAAGGAGTGAGTACAACCACCTTTAATCACTCAGTTATTATTTCCATCTTCATCAGTCATACCTAACTGGCAGGCTTATGATCGGGGGTGTAGAGGTACAGTATGTTTGGTTAAAAAGTTCTTAAATTATTACTTATGTTGAGGTCAGTCAACCACAGTGTTCAACATACGATGGACCTTTTCCTGGCAGTTTCTTATATATATATTTGTGTCTTTCAGCTCTATAAGTACTGTGTCGTGCATAGATGAACTCGGGCACCATGACGACAACGCTCGGATGGCCGTTACGATGGAGAACACCTACCAGATGGGTGAGATAACGTTCACCTGTGAGGCAAACATGCTGCTCCACAACATCGTCACCTACCACAGATGTTCTGTAACAGTTTGTGGTTTACACTGGAATCTATACTGCATTTATTTATATTATACATTACAACAAATCAATACACTTATTCTTAATATTCTAGCATTTTAATACACTTATTTCAGAATTATTGTCCATTGCTTATGTACACTGTTGTTAGAGTATACATAGTTTTATACTTTACTATTTTTTCTCTATATATTGTTATATATTGTAGTGTTATGCACATATTTTTATATATTTATTATTTCAAATTTCTTACAGTTTATTTGTGCTTAATATATATATTTCTATTCTTAAATAGAAGCAACTGCAACATAATCTAATTTCCCCCCCTGGGCATCAATAAAATACAAAGATTCTGGTTTAAGAGATTAAGTTCATCAAAATATTTGAGCAATGATTCAGTTTTGCTTATTTCAGTTGTATTAATTTCAGAACTTCAGCCTCATTTCAATGTTACACCAAGGTCCTGATTTAAATAATGACAATTTTTAGGTAAAAATTTAGCCTCAAACTACAAAAGCTCAGTGTTTGCTGCTGGTTCTTGAGGGATGGAAACTGAACATGTCAAAGCAGCAGACGTTTTGACGTTTTTTACTTACCAAAACAGTTGCATAAGAAGTAAGAAGTTTTTTTTTGGACCACAGGACCAAACAAACGCTTCCCTGTCTCTGCTGTCACTGACATACTGAAGGATGTGCTCACCAGTTACCTCCAAGAGGAGAAATACGAAGCAGAGTGGTCTCAAAAAATGACAAAAACAATATGTGAGGTAAAAATTCTCATTCGTGCAACGACTTTTCAGTTACTTGGAGTTTCTTTTCTGTCAGTTGTCAGTTTCTTTGTGTCGCTCCTCCCAGGTGATAAGAGCCCGTGTGAAGGACCTCATGATTCCCAGATACAAGACTGTCGTCGTGGTCCACATCGGCCAGCTAACGGGGCAGAGCATGCAAATCAGCGGCCGCTGTCTGTGGGACGCCTCTAATGACACCTTCACCTCCTATAACTTCAAGAACAGCTCTCTGTTCGGTGTGGCGACTGTCTACGCTGTTTACTTTGAGTGAGAAAGACTCACTTCAGTTTACTGTTCAAAAAACACAGAGTTCTGTTGTATATTTTCTTATGTACAAAATGATAAAACAACGATTTGTAACCAAAATTCATGGTGTTTTTTTAATTTTTGCAAGCATGGAAAATGAAATCACATGATCTTAACAATGTTCTGAAGATACATATATTTTAACAGAATGGCTGTGACAGGTTGATGGTTGACGCCCTTTGGGATGTTCCCCTCTAGCAGAGCATGGAGAGGTCACTCCTCCGACAGCCCACTTCACAGCACGCTGATATTAGTGCCTGGTTTTGGTCTCGCCTGTGACGGTCCATCGCTTCCGCGCTTGTTGACCTCAGCCTGGGCTCTCTGCTACCTGCCAGGAGATATCAGCCATGGTTTACCATGAGTTAAGGCTGGTAGAAATCAAAAATTGTTTGGGTAGGAGTGCTTCCTGGATTCAGATTGAATTGGTTTAAGGTGCTCTTTGGATAGAGATATATGTTCTCAAAAAATATTTTTAAAAACCCTCCAAGATGCTCTCTTTTTAAACAGTTAAGATGCCTTTATTGTCATGGCATGGCTATGTTGGACTTTAAAACCGACGAAGGCTTGTATGGAGAAACAAGAAAGGTTGTATGTCGAAGGTTTGCATGCTGAAATGTGTCGAAGTGACTCCCTGATGAAAGCTTGTTTGCCAAAATGCATCAGTTTGTTTTAAAGTTTACAGTCTAACTGTGCTGTGACAATAAAGGCATTTAATTGATTAAAAAGAGAGTGCCTTGGACTTTATGATTTCTTTTATTTTGTAATTGCTACAGTTGTGAAATTAATCCCAAAGCTACAAAGATGAATTCACGTGGCTCCGTACACTCACCGTCTTGCCAAGTCTCCTCTTCTCCCATCAGTCTTTTCCACCTGGATCCTCCACAGGTGTACACGACCGCCCGCACAAACGCCCGGCCGCACAGCCTCAGCGAGTTCGTGTTGTCCTGCGTCTGAACCCGTGTTACACACAACACGCACAGCAGCACCGCAACCAGGAGCAGGGATCTCATGTTGTTCATTCTCAGAGGACGTCTGTCCCCATCAAACCCTTTTTATGCAGAATCTCTGCTGATGTCAAAGTCTTCCTCAGGTGATTCATGCGTAAACTGTGTGTGTTATCTTTGGCGATCGACGTGTGCTTTTAACAGCAGATGTCAATCTGGCCATTTGGGATATGTGTGGGAATCTAGGCCATTGTTATCACCACCGACTGACTGTATTTTCTAAATGTTAAAGAGAAGGAATTGCTTTTTTTATGTCTGAACTGCCGGGTTTTTATTGCCGTGGATTAAGTAAAGTGTTGCCTAATGGATCTCTTGAGATATCTGTCCTACAACAAACTGAGGTGATGGCTCTCTACATAGCAACATAGTGGAGTGTGGGCTCACTATCATGAACATAAATCAGTGTTTCCAAGAAGAGACAGTCGCATTAACCGGTTGAACTGTGTCATGGAATAGAGTTGAGTTGGAAATAGTCATTATCAGCTCGGTGGAGCTGGGGGTGCTGAAGATAATATGAAAATAAAAAATGTAGTTTGTGATATAAATGTATATTTTGCCAATTTTGCTTGTAATCTGTAATTTCTTTCTCACTTATTTTACATCGTACAATCGTTTGTCCAGTCCCTCCAGGATTTCACAGGCTTTTTGGGGGATTGTTGCGGCCAAATTGCAATGCATGTTGGGATGTTTTTAGGTGTCTTTTGCAAAGAAACTGTGGGAACAAGTGAAAATTACAAAAAAAACTGTGATTTTTAAATTCCTTTATTAATTTTTTTTGTATAAAACATTAAAAAATAAAAGGAAAACACTGTTCTGAATGTTCCATCTAACCACCAAAAAGGCTCAAGATGCCAAGAATTCTCACAAAATATGCTTCAAATGTAAATGAAGACGTTCACTTGGGAGGTTTCCACAAAGAAGCAAAATCTTTTTGGAGCTCAAACTCAAAGCCAGGACAAACCCTAACCGTAGATAATAAAAACATGGAGTCAGATCATCAGGACGTACATGTGGTTTTAACAGTGGGGGGGCTGCTATGATTGCTGGGACTCACAGGAAACTACAGTGATTGGTCAAATTTGCAGAAAAGTTGCAGTGATTGGACAAAATTGCAAGATTGTGCAGAATTCGCAGGGATTGGCTGAATTTGTGTTAATTGTTGCGAGTGTAACTTCCTGGAGGGACTGTTTATCCCTCAAATTCCTGTGAATTACATACTTACTCCTCTTACTTTTTTGATATTATTCCTGTACTCGAGGATCCACCCTTGAATTCAGCTTTTCAGTGCAGCTGTTTTTTTGTTTTGTTTTTTATTAAAGCTCTAATAGACCTTTTTTCCTAGCAGGGGTTAAAAAGTAGAATCAGTAGGATTTGTCCAAGCTGTTTGTATATGTACTGGACAGATACAGACATTTGGTTGGTAAAGCATCCAGAGCGCAGCAAAAATAATGAGAAAAATAAGGAAATACAGGCAGAGCTGCAGGGTCTGCAGATACAGACACCACCACACGTCTAGTGGATCAGAGGGAGTGAAAATCTGTACTCAAGTACAGGTACTGTTACACTGCTACAATATTACTCAGGTACAAGTAGAAGAACCGTTGATGTCACCATCACCTCTCCAATATTAAATAATGCACATAATTTTTTGTATTTCTGGATTAGTTTTTTATTGATCTAAAGCTCCTAAAAGAATGGTTCTCAAATCTTTTATTTTCTTTAACATGCACATTTTTCTAACAGCTTGAAGTTTTTTTGTGACTGAAAATATTAGTTTTTTTGATAAATTATTTGATTTAATTTGGATAAAGCATTGAATGAAAGAATGATTAAATACATCCCATGACCCTCTACATCCACCTTGATGCTGAATCCACCTTTCCAGTGGGATGAGGATCATCCTGACTTTTAGCATCAAAACTATCCAAGTCTTGAAATACCCAAAACAACATTTGATCTGGATTCTAGGTAGGACTGGATTACCAAATCTGTACCCTGTTTATTGCAGGATAAGGATCACATATCCCGGTTTTGAAATACCCAATTTTGAGATTTAATCCAATAAAAAGTTTTGAAATACTGCCAAAACAAGACAAAACCCTCATCAGTTTTTTTCAGCAATAAAAACCACACAGATTTTGCAACAAATTCTTCACAACTGGGGAATTCCCAAACAAACTCACAGCAGATTTTGGGCATCCATGACAGAAACTACAGTTCACACCAGTGTTTCTCTTCATTTTATTATTAATTTTAACACGGTCTTTGGCTGGATTAAATCTGTGAATGATTTCCTTAATTTTGCGCACATAATAACACACGTATATGTCTCACAGCAACACATCCATGCCCTCCTTTGCAGCGTTATGTTCTCGTTACTGCAGGTGGGCGGGGCTCTACATCCGGGAACCACTGCTGACCCCTGACGTGACCCTGCAGGATTGCAAACATGGCGGAGGTAAGAAAGTGAAATAAATATTAGGAAAAAATAATTTTGTGCCGCAAGATAGTTAGCTCAGTCGAATGTGTACATCGCGTGTGCGTTGAAGCTTTAACACACGAAATTAAGAATCCGCAGTTTGCGTCGCTTGATAGCAGCCGTTTCTTGACACCAGCATGTTTAGTAAACTTCGGATTTAGCTAACGTTAGTTAGCAGCGCTAGCCCTGACGGAGGGTAGCTGCGGCGTTAGCGATGTTACTTGGCGGTTTTGTTTAAGAACACTTAACTATACATGTTAGCGTTTTTAATTAGATGTGTAGCGGTAGTTTCGTGGCTAGAGATATTTTGTGTGTTGTTTTGTAGCGTTTGTTGCCGGCGGTTGATACCAAGCTCAACTTGGACGCGTTAGCTAAAATATATAAAGGAGAATTAGCTTGTAATCTGTAATGTAAGTTAGCCAGTTGAAGTTAATTAACCCGGTAAGCGCTCGTCTGTTGTAGCTAAACTGTGGGTGAACGCAGGCGGTGAACCTCGCTGTTTCTCTGCTGTTCACCGTGTAGAGATGCGGTGTAAATGTTCGCACAGGAAGTCCTGACTGTCTTCTTTGTTTCTTTTCTTGTTAAAACTGCTCTCAGCTTTAGGGCTCAGGGTCGAGCGCGCTTTTTCTCAGCTCTCATTTATGTTTCCCTGCAGAGCAACTTATTACATGTCAGCTTACATACAGTCTGATTGTACATGTATAGTTAATGAGATATTTTCCCTCTGAAGCTGTTGCTTAACTTTATTTATGTCCCTGTTTTCCGTTTTCCAGCCCTCCCTCGGGAATTCGAGCCCAGGTACAAAAAGTTTGAGCTTGTTTTGTTTGTTGTTGTCTTAGATGGGCACAAATAACATCCCAAAGTATATTCTTACTAATTACAAATACTTCCTCATCAAATGTATCAAAACACAAATATAAAATTCTCGTATTAGGAAATAACTTTAATTAAAAAACAAATAATTTGAATATTCAAAAGTATATTCTATACAAACAGATATGATCACATTTTAAGCATTACGTAGCCTCAATAGGGGAGAAATATGTAAGAATTTAAGAGTTTAAAACATTAAACTAAAATTAGCAGTATGTGGGGGAAAAACATTTTGATGTGAGTTTATAGATGTTTATGTTGATAAACTGACTTCTGTCTGTCTTTAAAGCTGTGTTCACTTTTAGAATATAATCACACATTATTTTTTTTATAAGTTGTTCAAATATAAGCTCTACAAGTATTTTCTACAAATTGCACTGATTTTTTTTTCTGACTACTTCTCAAATGCTCAAAGTAATCAAGTACACATTTTAAATACATTGAACTGAATTGCAACACTGCCCGTCTCAGGTTGTTGTTTGGATGTGAAACCTGTTGTTCAAATGATTTAATGCTTATTCATTTTGTTGCTTAAAAGAACACATTTGGACTAAACACAAAGAAAGGGAAGCACCGTCACCAAAATACAGGATTTAGGATGCATGATGCATATTGGGACAATAAATTATTAGGTGATAATTGTATATTTATATTATTATTTATTATTCCAATAACTAAATTATAGCAGATGAATATCTATCTATCTATCTATCTATCTGTATATATGATTTAACAGATTATGGCAAAGAAAAGCAAAGTTTTAAAAAAAATGTATTTTACCAGAAGGGGGGGAAAGAACATTTGAAGAGTCTGAACTGCTGTTTATTTATATTTTAATAGTGATGTCAGTCAGATTTTGTTCGGTCAGAGCTTTTAAATATTAAGTCATCTGTCTTTGCTCACGTCATCTTCACCTGTTTTACCCTCAGGTGTCCATAAACTACAGCAGGCCTATTCAACTCTTTTTTTTTTTTTAGAAGGGCCAGATCTGAAAAATTTATAGTGTCAAGGATGTTTATATTTTGTATGTCTGACCTATAAAGCTATAAATTAAATAAGAAATTATTTTTTGCAATTGAAAGAAACTACGAAAGTACAGGGGGAAAAAATGCACCGTTTGTAATCTATTCCAATTTTTTTAAAATTCAGTTTGACTCACTAAATTCCTTCTGCTTTAACAGCCTCTGTTAAAACTTTTTAATAAAATAAGTTCCTCTGTACCTTACAACAGACGTAATCTATGAATAAGTTAATTAGCCTTCTGGTCAACAACATAAACAACTAATAATAAACACTGTAAACACCCATAAACATAGAATCTTTGGTTATTTAAATAAAATCACAATAATTTATTTTTTATCATATTTATAAATGATAAAAGAAAACGAGTAATGTTAAATTATTATCTCTCTTATCAGCTGGTAATTATTTTTCATCAGTATTGGTTGAAAAAGATCAATTTCATGTATCCCCACCAGAACCTGAAATTATGCCTGAATTGATTGATAGTTTTATAGTTAAAGACCTATAATATCTAATTATTTCATCGTTATTGTTATTAACAACATCAACAACAATAATAAACAATACTACACTAACACTGAATAATGTTAAACATTTTCTGATGGTTTGTTGACACTTAATTTTATAAACAAGCGATTTATTTATTCAGATGAGGACTGGGTGATGAGATTAGGCTCTAATATATTGTGAGACAACATAAAGTTGCCTATTGTTAGAGATTTTTCCATCGTGTCTATACCCTGTAACAGTCCCTTTAATATTTTTGGCCAGTTTAGGCCATTGTAGGAAACATAACTTTATGTTATTGTTAGATTTAAAGGATTTTTGCATAATTATGCTTGATTTTTGGTAAGCACTTCCCAGAACTTGCCAAAATAGACATTTCCATCTGGGTATTTTATCTGTAAGAGGTTAAATTGAATGTAAAGTATCATATATGTATATATTGATATTGCATATAATATTACATATACCTGGATGGAAGATTTTAGCTTTATCGCCCACCTCTATACCTGAATATATCTGTAAATTATGTAGATATCCAGACAAAAAATTCTGGTTGGATTTTTGTTGGATTTTGTTCGTAATAACCTTGACTGAATGTTTTGATTCAGTAATATTTTCACTCTAAATTTGCACCATTGTTTTAATTTTTGTGGATACTTTCTTAGGAGGTTCAGCAGGTTCCGATGACCATGATTTCGACCCATCAGCAGACATGCTCGTCCATGACTTTGATGATGAACGCACCCTGGAGGAAGAGGAAATGTTGGAGGCAGCAGACGAGACCAACGCCAACGAGATTGAAGATCTTGCACGGGTCAGTTTCAGTTTGAGCTCATATTTGGGTTTGTCCGCCTGGTCTGGTAGTAAGCTTTTCCGTGCAGCTCATCATTTTAACACTCTTATCAATCAATTTGGGAATAAATGGCCGGTTCCAGTCCTGAATTCTTGATTTTGTTCTTTAGACATAGATCTAAAATGATTCCTTCAGACATCAAAGTGGTGTAACTTTATTTAATTTTACATTTTTTAAAACGATGTCACTTTTCTTTCAACAGGAAGGAGAGATGCCCATTCATGAGCTGCTGAATCTGTACGGTTATGGCAGCGGTTCACCAGCAGATGAGGATGAAGAGGAGGAGGAAGAAGCAGAGGAAGAAGAGGATGATGATGAAGAGGATGAGGAAGAGGACTTAGACAATGATGAAAGCAGCAGAAGCACCGGCGAGCTGAAAAGAAACGAGGTATGTTGGTGTTTCTGTGGTCTCTTGACAGTGACTGTTGACTGTTTTGTGTAACTTCAGCGTCGTTTGTGTGTTCTCAGGGTGAGGGTGTTAAGAACTCCTCAGGGCAGGGGGACGAGGCCCAGGTAACCCCCGAGGGTCGCACACGCTCGGTCCGCTCCCTCGGAACAGCAGAACTCATTCGCCCCCAGAAACTCAAGTACTTTGAAAGTATGTGTCATCTTACCTCGTTTCCGTTCTTCTCTGTGTTGATGTCGGCGATAGAAAACACTGCAGGTTCTCTTGTGAGATTTATTGTTCATTCCTTGTGCCTCAGGTAATAATGATGTGGAGGAGGAGTCAGATGAAGATGAGGACTACGTTCCATCTGAAGACTGGAAAAAGGTACTAAATCTATCACACTTGTGCTGTCAGAGTACAGCTGGATTCATGCTTTGCTGCTAAAACATAGTGTGATATAGACGACCTCTTGTTATGTCTGGATTTTCAAAGTTTTGTGCGTCAGTTGATGCTTGTTGAATCCTTTTAACTTTTGGGGATGCACAGCTGTCAGAGTTGGCTGTCACTGATGGATTTGTGGCTTTTAAATAACCTACTGAGGCTGCAGATATCAATTATGTTTAATGATTATTCAGATAAGAACTACTTTTGTTTTATAAAGAGCAATAGTAAATGTAGAAGAGACAATTATACAAGTCTCTTTAAACAAACAAATGAAGTGCTGTCCTTTACAGGCTTTGTTTCTAAGTGAAGGCAGCACATATCACCAAAGTAAGAAAAGAAAAGAATCACAGTTGAAGTTGGACTCGTGTCTGCTTTGTTTGGTTCCAGCAGGTTTTTTTTTTTTAAGATAAGACAGACGGGGTCATCACAGGTGTAGATAAACGCTTAACATGTGGAATGAAGATTGAATGAATCTGGGTTACATTCATTATCAAAATCTATAAATCCTTTGTGTCCATGAATGTCGTTTGAGGTCCTGGAGGTTTTTATGTCCTGAGTGTTTCCTGCACAGGAAGATGTCTCCCATTCTTTCTTAAATTAAAAGTCCATTCTGTATGTGCAAAGGAGGAATGGCTTATTTCTCCACCCAAACATATATAAAGAAATCAAGCAGGTTTTATAGTTTTTTTTATATGAATATAATTATGACATAATTACCAGTCGGTCTAACCTGTCCTGCTTCTGTTACTCTCAACAGGAAATCATGGTGGGTTCCATGTATCAGGCAGAAACGCCTGTTGGTCTGTGTAAATATAAAGACAATGAAAAAGGTAAGTTTGCAGTTTGTTGTCCACATACTTCAGCTGTGTGTGTGTGTGTGTTCACAGACGGTGCAGCAGACAAAAGGTTGACCTCGCATTTCCTGTTTTCTTTGAACTTGTCCTGCAGTTTATGAAAACGATGACCAGTTGTTGTGGAACCCCGAGTGTCTCCCTGAAGGCAAAGTGGTGGAGTTCTTGACGGAGGCATCAAGGCGGACGGGAGAGGAGAAGGGAGTGGATGCAATCCCAGAGGGATCTCATATCAAAGATAATGAACAGGTGACAACAATGTATCTGTAGCTTGTATTTGAGGATAAGGCTGACCAAAGTCTTTATTTTTCTTAATGTAAACAAATTCTATGAAAAGAACAAAACCAAAAGTGAGTTGATTGTTTTATTGTCTGTGTAGTCAAAGCCTGAAATATCTTATTCATCTGTACCATCGGTCTTAAAGTGAGAGATGCTCTGATACCATTTCTTCCTTACTGACACCAAATCCAATACCTTTTAAAAATATATACATTTATTGGGCCTTTAATGCCTTTATTTAGACAGCTGAAGTTAGGACAGGACAGGAGGAGAGAGAGTGAGCTAATGACACACAGCAAAGAATGCAGGCTGGAATCGAACCTGTGGACGCTGCAAAAGACTCGGTGATGGGACGTACGATCGACCAACTGAGCTACCAGGGCACGCCACCAGTTTCAATACCTGAACACTGTGTTTATTCTTCAGGTGAAGGTCTCACTGCAGGAACAGTCTCAGTAAAAAATCAAAAATGCAAAAACACTCCCAAGACTCATTGTAAGCTTTGCTGGGAAGTTGCGGGGCTCTGCTTTGTGGCAAATAAATTAAGGGACATTAGATCAATGCATATACTTACATATTCGATAATACCTGTTCCAGCATTTTACACAGTACAGAGACATAAGTACGGTTATTACAATACCTGCAGTATCTGAATAACCCAACTTATATTGTTGTCCAAAAGCCGTTAAAAGTGAGCCGCACTGTTCCACTGGATGACATATTCTGTCATGATAATGAACATTGCCAGTGTGGTTTATTTTGTTTCACTACATATGTATTCATTTGTGGCTACGATACACTATTTATTCTAATTTGAGTGATGTTCAGCTGTTCTAGTAAAGAACTGAACCTTTTTAAAACATAAAATGATATTTTTTGAGTCATTTCTAAAGATTTGTATCTTGTGTAGGAGGGACTGGGCTCAGGGGCTTGAGTGCACAGTCAGGGTAGGGAAGTCCGTTAGTGTCGAGGCGGACTAACACGACGGCGGTCTTTTCATGGGTTTGTTGGCAAGAAACATGTTTAACTAGAAGGGCACTCGGAGAGCAAACCTCTAGTTCACTCTTATGTGATATGCAAACATTTTTACCTTAATATCTCTGGTGTAGTTTATTGCAAACAATTCACATTTGGATGTGAGTAAGAGAATAATATGTGTATATTTACATTGTCATAGCCACGTTAGCTTGAGAAAAAAATGTGTTCACCAATCAGACTTCTGTCCCCGAGCGCTTCATAACTCATCTCTCTGTGTAAATCTTGTGCAGCTACATGTGTAGCCTTCCTCAGAGGATTACTGGTACCTGTGAATGTTGTTTTTGGATATGGAGTCATTGTACTGCTACAATTGGCGAAATATATTTATATAAATAATAATATAAATATAATTTGTCACCATTGACCTTTAGTGCCATCTACAGGATCTTAAGATGTATGACATGACCGAGACCAAACGTCCTACCTGTCAGAGTTAACAAAGTGAAAAATAATGCTTGTATCTGTGCCATGATTCATGTCTGCCAAGTTTGATGAAAATCAGGCTTGTAGTTTTTTCATAATCTTGCTGATAAACAGACAAACCAAAAACATGACCTCCCTGGCAGAATTAATAATGCCAGCATTAAAATTAAATGTGTTGTAATCATGTTATATTACATGTTTATAGCTGTTCACATGCTTGATGTAAACCTTTTTGATCGTTTGTTTCCCTGCAGGCTTTGTATGAGCTGGTGAAATGTGACTTTGACACAGAGGAAGCTTTAAGAAGACTTAGGTTTAATGTAAAAGCAGCCAGAGGTAAGTGGACCATCAAGTTCTTCAGGACTCCCTACAACTTGGTATTTGACCTGGGTGGGCGTGGTTTTCCACTGCACGCTACACTCTGTGACTCTGTGACCACCTGTCAGCCCACCAGCTCTGAGTGCACACATACAATATAACATCAGTTTCTTTAATGCATGACAAGTGTGAAGGCGTGCAGAGAACACTGTTCATGTTTTTCTATAATTCATATGTTTGGTCTCACACTTACGTACATGGAAATTTATAATGTTTCGAATATCATCAAAGCCTGTTTGGGCTGGAAGATAAGTAATTTAGTCCATCTAAATGTCAGCGTACTTTAGTCCTGTTTAGTTGTATTTATTTGTAGTATCTGAACAGAAAATGAACAAATCCGCACACCAAGAGAGCTCCTGTTTAACACATTTATTAGCGTGATGTTTTGTGTTATTGGCTCTTCCTCAGACTGTGTCTGTGCAGCGTGAAGAAGAGCAGAGAAACTCTTCACACTCACAACACGTTTATTGGCGTGACTTTTCGTGCACAGACAGTCTGAGGAAGAGCCGTCACACCAGTAAACATGTTGAACGGGAGCTCTTTTGGTGTGCGGATTTTTAACTTTTCTGTTCAGACATTTTTCGTGATCCAGCACCAAACCCCACTGGGCTCAGGGACGTGCGTCTCTTTGTCACATTGTTTTACACATTTGTAGTATAACATGATGTCAGTTTGAGAATTTAGTAACAGTTAAGTAAAAGTCGTTTGAAAGTCTGCAGGGACGTCTGGTCGTGGTTGCAGCCACATCATCAAGGAGTAAAAAACCAAGTTAAAAAAAATCAGCTCTGTTTGAAGTTACAGTCAGGTGTGAGGTCTCCTCTATGTTTAATCTTTAGGTTCAAGTTCATAAATGACCTTTAAGGTTACGGTTTTGCTGACTTATCCAAAAAGTGACGAGCCGACGACGACGTACATCCGGCTCACATCACTCTGTGTGACTGCAGACATGAGGGCGCTGTCCTCGGGTGAAATACCAAGTTTTTAGGGAGTCACAGAGTCCTTCACAAGTTTACCTTCACTTTTCTCTGATGTTTGATGTGATATGTTGTTCTGCACCTGAATCATCTTTAAGATCATTTTTAAGAAGGTCTTTCAGATGCAACATTAACACGTCTTCTCTCTGTGACAGAGGAACTTTCTGTCTGGACTGAAGAAGAATGTAGAAATTTTGAACAAGGACTAAAAGCTTATGGCAAAGACTTTCATTTAATACAGGCCAACAAGGTAAGAGACGTGTTTAAAACTCACATTAATGCACCATTTCTGAATTATCTGATTGATTTATTATAAATTCATGTTGATGTGTTTGTTTTCATGTGGCTGTTTAATGCTCGGGGTTGAAATCGGCTACATTTCAACCTTGTTGCATTTTGAGACAAATCAAATTTCTTAGTTTTTACAGCGTCAGAGTGTCTGTAGATCACATGACTTCTGTCAAAGCGATAATTTGATTTGTCTCTTAATTGAAACTGTACTGAATCACTGTCTTCAGACGATGGTAATAATGGTCATTTCATGTCTGCTGAATTAAATCTTTCAGGTGAGAACTAGGTCTGTAGGAGAATGTGTGGCCTTTTATTACATGTGGAAGAAGTCTGAGCGTTATGATTTCTTTGCACAGCAAACCAGACTTGGGAAAAGGAAATACAACCTTCACCCTGGTGTCACGTAAGTTTAAAAAAACAACATATACACACACAACTGTGAAAGACGTTTCTAATACAGACATTTAAATTATTAATGGAAGAAACTGTATTCTTGTTTCAGGTTGATGTTTTCTGATGTAAACAGAATTTGTTGTGTGAAAATAAGTCAGTCGCTCGTGGGTCCTTTTTGCAGACACACATTATACATGAAGCTTTGCTCAAATCGATCTTAAATTAGTGGAATATGATGCGAGTTTGCCTTTTAGAAAACACACTGTGATGACAAATCTCAAAAGCATTTCAGTGGATTTTAAAGGGATAGTTCAGATTAATTGATATGAGGTAGATAGTTTATTAGCTGTCAGAGAGGAGCAGCAGCAGGGAAGCTCAGCAATGAACTGCTGTGGACGGTTCCACCTAAAATAATCAATATCAGTTAAAGTGGAGACTATATTTAGAATATTTTCACTTAACTTTGCTGTCAGACAACCTTTTTCAACAGGAAACTGCCGTTAAACAAGACAAATATCGCTCTGTCCAAACCAGCCAAACTCCACAGGTGAGATCAGTCATTTTACCTTGCAGAAGATGGAAGTTGCTGGTCTGCCGCTGCCTCCATCTGTTAGTTAGTTTGTGTTATTTTGTGACTTTTGTGAATCCAAACTGTCCTTTGAAGACGCAGAAGTCACACAACAACACAAAGTTAACAGATGGAGGCGGCTGCAGACCAGCAGGTCCTGAGTTCTGTGAGGTGAAATCACTGATTTTATTCATGTAGCCTGGTTGATGAGGAGAAAAGGATATTTGACTTGTGTAACAGCAATTTCCCATCAGAAAATGTCGTCTAACGGCAAGATGAAGGCAGTGAAAATTTTCTAAATATAGTGCACTCTATAGGGGGCTTTAATACCTTTGGTTGCTTTCGTGCTGGTGCTCCTCTCTGCTTCTACAAACTGAGTGTGTGTCAGCTGCTTTCTACTGTCGGTAATACACTGATCATCGATAAGTACCTCATAACCTCACTTAAAATCATCTGAACTATTCCTTTGTGATGATGGATAATCATTGTGTGCATTAGAAATATTATATATTCAGGAATGACTTTGAAGTACATGTCATATATTTAAGAATCAGTACGTGTTCGTATGGTGTCTTTTGTACTGGCGCTGTAGATGATAAAAACTGTTTTTAGTAGCTTTATTTTAATACCCCTCCATTCTTATTTAGTTGAAACACTCCAGTGTATTTCTGTTGTGCACTGGGATGTCATGATTCTCCAAATCTATGATTCAATTTGACTTTTGATTTAAAGGCCACAATTCGTTCTGATTTATTGATGTAAACATTATTTTTGTCAGATTATCGAGTCCACACATCATTGGGTTTATGCCCTAATAACTGTGTCATTTACATTTTCAAATTCCTCTTTAAAAAGATCGTGTGTGATATAACAGCTGGTAAGCCACACGCTGTCGTATTTTTCTTCTGATGTGTACTGGACTCTCCAAACAGGCATAGGGGAGAGAAAAAAATAATATTATGACAATGGCTTTTATTGACTATTGAAACTATTGAATTTTCATACATTTTCGATTGTGTATTGAAATTGTGATGCACGAGGAGTGTAATGTGCTGTGCAGAGGCTGTGCTGTGACTCTAACCTGATAAAAGGGTTGTGGTTCCTAAGCAGTTTGTTGAGTTTGACCACATGTTGCAACAAGAAGTTAATATGAAAACTCCAGTTCAATGTTCAGTATATTTCAGCCTAACTAGGATCCACCTGTGATCACTGTCAGGTTAGAAATAAAACACAGAACAGACCACACACACTTGACTTTTGTTTTAAGCCACATTGAGGCTGTGTGTGTGTGTGTGTGTGTGTAATGGTTTGTGTGCTGCTGTGTGCCAACAGAGACTACATGGACAGATTACTGGACGAGACGGAGAGTGCGACGTCCAGCCGGGCGGCGTCGCCTCCTCCCACCACCTCCAGCAGCAGCGCCAGCCACTCGGAGAGGGAAGACAGCAGCAGTCAGAACGGTGAGCTGATGAATGCTAATTACTGACAATACATGAGTGCACGCACAAACCGTTATTAATTATGAATTTAATCTTAAAATCTAAGATTTAATGCTACAACAGCTTTTATAATTTAACGTTTTCAACATTTTAATGGCCTCAGACCTCTTACAGACGTCTCACTCTTCTTTGACAGGTATTGCAAGTCACAATTCAAACCACCCAGCGGACGGCGCTCAGTTGCCTGCAGCTAATCAAGTCAAACCTGAGCCAGTTCAGTCCAACGGTCCCTCCCATCCTGTACTGGAAACTCCGCCGCCGCCGCCGCCTCCTCCTCCTCCTCCACCTCCTCCTCCCATTCCAGACAACAACTCCAACGGCTGCAGCCAGCCCAGCGCGCCCAGCCACGACCGAAACGGTTCTCTGGAGCCTCCGCTGGACCACAGAGACACGGCGACAGCACACGAACGGCCGGCCAAGAGATGCAGGACGGAGGCCGAACCGTTGGGCCAAAGTGAGGTGGAACCATCCAGAACGCAGGAGAACTGAAGGATCCAGAGCTCAGTGATGTTGACTAATAGACGCTGAATTAGGGTGAAATAAATAGTCCCCTACTTCCCTTCTTATGGGCAGAGGTGAGGGGTGACGAGGAAGACGAACCCCTCTTGGCCTGTGAGCGCAGAATCTCCTGAAGAGCAAAGACTCACTCTTTGATGAGGTTAAAGGTCACTGAAAGTCACACCTTGAAGAACACAGCCAACCAAACTGCAGCTGATCCTCCGGGAGGGGCAGTGCCCCCCCACCCCCCACCCGTCCCTCCAACCCATCCATGTACTGACTGCCTGCAAAGCTCATCCCAAAGTACCACAGCTCCATCATGTCCTACTAAACATCTTCTACCCATCGTCTTTAATCCCCTTTTCTGGAGACTGACTGACAACATTTTGCCAAGAATTTCCTTTTTTCTATTTGTACTCAAAGAAAATAAATCACCCGTGATATTTTTTTACATAAGAGATATTTATATTTTTTAACAAAAGAAAACTATGATGGGTAATCGCTGTTCAAGCTATTTGATGAAACAGGGGACATGTTTTAAACGATTATGTGCTTAAGTTGTCAAAAAAAAAAAAAAGAGGCAAAGTAGGCAAACGCGAGACGAGCGAGGCCGGTGCTGTCGCTGGCCCGCTCTTTAGTTGCACTTTGATTGTACGTTTCTCATCTTTATTGATAAGGAGTGGCATCGAAACCCAGCAGAATTACATTTTCACTCCTTCACTTCTGAACCCACTCCGGCCACCGACATAAATAAAGATGGTCGCCGCGTCTCCACTTACTCCAAGATACGAGGGGCTACCGTCTACACCTCTTTTTCCCCGTGTTATTTAATAGCTTTTATTTTGAAGCCGCTAAATCAAGAAGTGTCGGGTTTTCATTAGCGGTAACTGCTGTACGGCTGAAAGCAAACGTGAAACGGTAAAATAAGACGGCTACCTGAACGTAAAATCAGCGACGCAGGAGAGGAGCTCAAACGTCAAAACACAGAGATTCAGTTAGAAGCTACAAAAGTACAGAGAGCTGAACGCGGACGCTTAAAAACATCTTTCTGCTCTGATTCAAACCTGTGTTCTGTCTCGCAACACGCTTATTGGGGGGAATAAAGGTGGTCGTAATGTGTCACCGCAGACCGCTTAGAGGCGGGTTGGGCTCTTTTTGGCCCCACACCGGAGACGGTCCATCTCGGGCATGACTCGTCACTGCTCGACACTGTTAAAGAGATAAAAAGAGCCGGAGTCTGCACAGTAGCGAGCAACATTAGAGCTGTTTTTCGGGCTCCCACCCGTACAAGTGGCGCCGACTCAAACACAAACGGGCACAGCCGTGAATCATGACGTGGAACTCGCTTTTTATAGCATCAAATAACTTATATCTCAATAACAATATCTCTGGTGGGAAGTTTCTTTGGCGTTTACTTTGATGTTTTAGTTTGGCCCACGTCACATCTGCTAACATGGGAGGCGGGTGGGGTTTATGACCTATACTGCAGCCAGCCACTAGGGGGCGATCGAGACGTTTTGGCTTCACGTTTTGGGGGAGCACGTCGTCCATCTTTACGTACGTCGGTGGCTCTGGCCTCTTTATTATCATGGTTGTTTGTTTGATTATGATAAATAAACCAATGGGTTCGTCCCCCCGCGGGTTTGTTTGTGTAAAGCAGCTGACATCAGTGATGTCCTGTATTATAACTCATCATGTAGAAGATGGCTGTATTTTTGGATTTTCATGGTCAGTGCTTTGCTCAACGCTTTTGGTTTTTACTAGACAGAATGTCCGTGATTTTTAATGTAAAGTTTGTATAGATTTCTTACCTTGAGCAGTTGGTACATTTTTTATAACTGTCTGTTCATCTCTGTATTTTCTGGTCTTCCTCGTAGGCTGTGCTTTTTTTTTCTTTTCGCCTGTGTTGCTCTGAGATGGATGTAATTTAACTAAAAAAAAAGAAAGTAGCCATTCCTTTTTCCTTCTCTGTTCGGCAGCACTTCCCTGCTCAGTCTGAAATGTTTGTTGCAGAGAGCCTCATCTTTTGTGCGTTAAAAAAACAAAAAAAA
>JAJHUR010112873.1:0-18345 GCA_027495735.1 Lutjanus campechanus | reverse complement strand
TCACTACAGCACCAAATGTGTATTATTCCACCTCTGAAAATAGTCACCAACAAATGCACTATATACAAAAGCTACAATTTAAAAGGTTATTTAGAGCTACACTGATTTTTGGTTATTCCCTGTGACAGTTTGATCTTTCCAGCAGTGACAGTGGTGAATCCCACCTTTCTCCTTCTCCAAACATGACGAGACAAGCTTGGAATAATTGCTGAGAACTGCTCTGCTACTGTATACTTGTCCTGATCCGAGACTGGTCATAATTTGCACGACTACAATGCTCATTTCCTGTGTTTATATGATGGAGTTAATGTGAAGGTAAGCACCAGGCTGGAATCACACGGGCAGGGTCTGTGGAGCAGTCGGGGAGATAAAGCCTAGAATTTTGTTAATGATATGATAGAGCCTGGTGTCTGACAGCGACCACACCTAGACAACTGATGCCTTTTGTCAGCTTGTGTACACAATAAACATGTGTGTTGGTACTGTGTGAGGGCGTGTGGTGAAGGGGAGGGGAGGGGGGGGCTCAAGGTGAAAGTGAATCTTCCCGTTTGAGGCCTGCACAGGTCGCATGCTGCCCTTTACTCTAAAGAAACTTTCTATATGTGATCAGCTGCGCCACGTCAAACCGTGCTATGCTGATTTGCATTTCCATTACCACTTTTATCACGCTGAGCTGCGCTGGGCTGCACCCAAGATGGTGCTGCTCCAGAGCGGGCCCAAAGCGAGCCTGAACGGCCGCCAAGCGGTCCACAGTCAACCTGTGCTCAGCTCGTGTGTGTGTGCATATCATCATGTCTACATACTGTCCAGGTTTTATTCGTTTCATTGAAAACCTGCATGTCTGGAGGTTTCACGTCTCTCTTTGGACCAGATGAGAATAGAAAACCAACAGCTGCCTGGAACGTAAGGAAATCTAAAACTTACAATCTAAGATCTAAAAAATAATAAATCAGACACTGTGATGCATGATGTTAGTAATGATGTATTCTTTACACGATCTGAAGTAAATGAACTAAACAGCATGGTCTGATTTCTACAGTCACGTGGAGAACAGTCCACAGAAGTTGTGAAGTGGAAGCTCGGAGCTGCTTGAGTTCACAGTAAGTGAGCTGAGCTGCTGTAGTGCTGATAAGCAGACCCAGCCCATAATGCTTTATGATGGCCCGTGGCACATGCATGAAATTAATAAGATAACTCCTAATTAATTCAAGTGCTGCGGATAAGGATTAGTTTGAATGATTAGGCGTCAGACTTAAATCCAAAAGATGTATTTTACAGGTCTTGTGATAATTTTTTTTGCATTAATTCTCTATATTTTCAGCCTGACATGTTGGAAACTTTCCCACCTCCTCTAGAATGTAAAATAGGTGCGTGTCCACTTCACATGAGGTTGTAAAAAGTAACCCAGTGCTGTGCCTGGCAGGGTCAAAGAGGTTAATTACTCATTAATTCAGAGCTGTGGATTATAACATTCTATTTCCTGTTGGCTTCCTCTCAGTTTCACAGGCCAATGAAAGAGCTGAACAACAACACGTTACATTACTGTCTCTACATGACTTTTATTTTATAAATCACTTCTTTGTTCCATATTATGATTTACTTATCAGTGAACAAATAAGTTTTGGGGAAAAACATATTCTCTGTCCTCCTAAGAGAGAGATGAAAGGATTGAGTCACATGGGGAAAAATGCATTTGAGTTTAAAGTGAGAATTCTAAGAATAAAGTCAGAATTAAACTCTGAATTCTAACTTTAAGCTCATGGTATGTTCGGACTACCAGCGACAAAGCATCAGGCTGCAAGTCACAAGTCAAAGATGAGCTGGCCTCAACTTTTTTCTATACGACGATGATGTAGCAACACATCAACCAATCATATGTCTTTGTTTCACCACTTCTGTATCCCATCTCCTCGTCTCCCCACAGCTCCTGTGCTGTGCATAGAATAGAAGAAAAATAAGTATTCTTCCCGTTAGCTAATTTCTAGTTTTATTTAACACTGCCCTTTTTCTTCGACCCATGTTCGCTCCACACACAAGAGCTTTGACGTCAACAAGGAGAACGCAGCACTTCACTGGTAACTAGGTGACAATGTTGCTGACCACATTCGGCTGCTGTGTCGCAGGTAATGTGAACATATGGTCAGAATTAATCTGAGATTAATCTCAGAATTGAGATTAAAGTATTCTCGGAATTCTGCCCTAATCTAATTCTGATTTAGAATTTTAATTAAATTTGAGATTAAACTCAGAATTCTGACTTTAAACTTGGAATTCTGAAATCAATTTCAGAATTGAGATTGAAGTATTCTCAAAATTCCGACTACTTCATTCTCAGAATTGTGACTTAAAACTCTCCTCTGACTTTGAAATTAATCTAAAAAATCTGACTTTATTCTAAAAATCTCAAAAAAGTCAGAACTCTGAGATTAAAGTCAGAATTCTGGGATTTCTCTGAATTTGGTCTTAATCTCAAAATTTTGCCTTTATTCTCAGAATTCTGCTTTTACACTTGGAATCTTGAGATTAAAGTCAGAATTCTGGGATTAAACTCAATTAATTCTGACATTATCCTCTGAATTCAGCCCTAATCTCAAAATTCTGACTTTATTCTCACATTTTGCTTCACTAAATGAAGTTAGGAGGAGTAATGGAATCCTGGTAACATCATCATTACAGTATATCTTAAATACAAATACAGTAGTAGATAGCCATAGTTCACAATTTCAACAGAATACAACAGGATCATGTTTCCGCCTGCATGTGTCCACAGACAAAGCTCCTGACCTTGACCATATCTTGCACTCTGGTGGCAGAGTGTACTCTGCAGCTGTTTATAGGTGAAACACTGACAGGAATGTCATAGTACGTTTTGTTGCAGGATATTGGTACATGGCATTTCAGCAGGAGTGTAGAGCTGAGGGACGGAGCTGGATTCACTGGTTGTGGTTTGTTTTCAGTCATGCAGTAAACTATAGAAAGAGTTGGATAGACAGACTCTTACAGCATCAGTCTGATATTATTCTATAGTTCTTATCATCAAGAAAAAAACAAAAACAGTGATGCGTAATTCTGTATCTTATCACATCGAGTTCTGGTAGCAGATGACCCCGCACATCCCGCAAGAACGCCGACTGTCGCCTGTTCTTGTACCAAAACAAACATGGACGGCGACCAGCAGCTCGTTTATATGCAGTGACATTTGTGCTGAAAAGGCCAAAACTATGGAGACAGAACAGGATGGAAAGAGAGGATGAAAAGAGTGAGATCCTGGATGGAGAGGCAGGATGAGTACGACCCACAGCGAGCGGATCTGAAGATTAGACTCTTTACATATCACACGCCATCTGATTTCATCTGCCGACTGTCAACACCAAACTGACCCAGACTGGAACAAACTCGGTCCCATCAGCTGTCTCATCCAAATCATATTCATCATCAGACATGTGTGTCCCCGCCTTTCCATGCAAAACTTAATTTGGATCTGTATGTGTGCGTGTGTTCAGGGGCTTTGCAGCCTGTGTGTGTGTGATAGCCTACAGGTTTAACAGACAAGTCAAATTTCTGTTAATGAGAACCACATTTGTTTCTTTTCGTGTGTGTGTGTTTGAGTTCAGGCTGGGGGTAAAGAGCACACATGAGCAGCACTGCATGACACAGTAGTAACAGTAGTGATATTTGAAGATAATCACTGGAACACGTTGATAGCAAAACCTCTCTGCGCTTCCTTTTAACTTCAACAAATGAAATGTCTGAAGTCCTTTTGTGAGTCACAACCCAAGGCCGCACCATAACGCGCCAGAGGTCAATAATTGACAGAGATCATTATGGAAAGTTTAAATGTCCTCTCTCAAAGACACTGGTTAATGTGTAGGAGTTGTGAAAATATTCGGTGTGACGTTTAACTTGTTCAACCCGACACCCGACGGCTGGAGCGTCACAATTCAATGAGCGGATAGAACAAAAAGAAAACAAGCAGTTGTACTTTTGTGAAGACTGGAATACAAAAGGATGGCTTCAGTTAGAACAATTATCATAATTGAGGTCAAAGTCCAAATCTGTGGCTTTCTGTATGTTCAGATTACAGCGGAGACATCTGGTGTGTTTATGGATTCATCTCATCTTGGTGTGTGTTAAGAGATGAAATTATTCTATAACCAAAATCATTAGAGACATCCTGCGGGGGCCTGTGAGCAACCACACCAAACTGACTAATGAACAAATACCAAAAGACTGACATCACCTGCTGCTAGAGGGGCAACAACAAAACACAAGAAAATGTGCAAAAATACAACTTGTGCTTTAAATCACATCAGAGTGTCTTCATTCTGTGTCCAAACAGCGTTGAGTTTTGCTATTCAGTTATAATGCTGAATAGCAAAACCTGTGTCATGTAGCCTACATACTAAACTGTACTGAGCTGTCAGGTTTTTTATTTGTGGCTGTGATGCTGCATTGGAGGCTCTTTCAGCAACATTGGTTGCCATCAGTTAGTTGCACACACACACTGTGTTACCTAACGCAGTGGAAAATAAACAGTGACGGTTGTGTGACCGTGGACAATGTGATCTAAATGAACCTATCTAGATAAAATGCAGGTTTGTTTTTATTTTTGGACAGATGTGACACCATAGACTGACCTGAGGCTGTTTTCCTGTTGAGTAACACTGTTATCTTTTTTACACCCCTTAAACATAAATGTTATCTATAATTTAACGCTATGTTTTATTAATTTAAAAGCATGAATTAGTCATTCAAGAGCACATTTTTAAAATTTGTTCACACAAATGTTTTTTTCTCCATGACACCTGCTGCTCCCCATATCTCTATCTCTGTCTCTGTCTCTTACAAATGTTGATCAATTGAAATCTCACAATAGCTTAAAGATGCAAAATGCACATAAAGAAAAAAACTGTTCAACATCTAAGCTAGCCAACCCAGTTCTTCTGAGAAACTGCAGGTGGACTTTGACAATGGCAATGACAGGCTTTATGTTTTATGCAGTTTTATTGATGTGGTTGACTGATCTACAGTACTGTGCAAAAGTTTTAGGCAGGTGTGAAGAAATGCTGTAAAGTAAGAATCCTTTCAAAAATATAAAACTTAATTGTTGTATTTTTATTGATTTACAAATTGCAAAGTGAGCGAACAGAAGAAAAATCTAAATCGAATCAATATTTGGTGTGATCACCCTTTGCCTTCAAGACAGCATCAGTTCTTCTAGGTACACTTACACAGTTTTTTGAAGGATCTCAGCAGGGTGGTTGTTCTCAACATCTTGGAGAACTAACCACAGATCTTCTGTGGATGTAGGCTGCCTCAGATCCTTCTGTCTCTTCATGTAATCACAGACAGACAGATTTTAAGGAGAGATTTAAATTTAATCTTTATTGTTTGGTGCAACATAATTAATAGTTAAACCACGATTAAAGGGTTTAAAAATGAATTCTTGTGGGTGCAACCAAGCCATGGAGATTATAGGAATATTAAGAAAACACACACAGAACAGAATCTGATCTGAAAAAGCACATAATATGATCTCTTTCTACATGTGATGTCCCTCTGTGGACTATTACTGATCAGCCTGCATTTGTTTCACTCTGTTGCTGATCCCTCAGGTGAATGTTTTTCTCTGGACTCTGTTACCCTATCCCCTGAAGGCAGGATATGATGTCATGACAGAAGGTGAAGGTGGGAACTAGATAGGGTGGCTTATATTTCATCAGCTCCTTCACTCCTTTGCTCATTAATACGCATATAAATGATATATAGAGGAGTAATTGCACCGAGGGAAATGTAACAGTGGAGGTAAAGTGTGTGCAAATATGAGTACAGTTGCTTATATGATAAACATTTAAATAAACCACACAACAACCAAGATTTTTGTCTTATACGGGACTTTTTTAGCCAGTAATCATCTACTAAGCTTCTGTTCTGCCCTCCAGTCTAAAGCAGAACAGAATACGGCTAGCTGCTGGTGTCCACTGTGTAATAAACACCCTGCCTATTAAACTTTCATTGTTTTTCCCTCTTGTCTGGGCTGTCAGCAGGCTCCAAACCTGTTCAGTGCAGATCACACATTCTGACCGGCCACTCCTGACGCGGTGGTGAAACACACTCTCTTGCGAAACGTTGCACTAGTTACAAATTAATCCACATCTCACTCATATTTAGCTGCTGCTTACCCCAGTACAAAGTTTACTACTCATTCCTTCCAATAATTCAAGTGATGGTTAATATTTGAGCCAGATAGATAACCTGATCTGCAGAATTAGACTACGCCTCTTTGAACTGGGAGCAATTTAGCGCTTCACGCTCACACTATAAAGGTTATGAAACTTTTTCAGGTGACGGCCCGGTGCTCAATCTCAGCTCAGAACTGTTTCAGAGGAAACTCTCAACTCTTCAGCATTTTGGAAAATGGTAGTTTGTGGTTTCACAAAAATGCAAACTCTTTGTTGTCAGCATCTCGAAGATTTTGTCCCAGGTTTGAGCTCCGTCTACGCTCCTTTTACCTGGTCCTTCCAATGCTTTTGTCTCTGTGCAAACTTGTTGTGAATTGTGATATCTTGTTGGATTAGTAAGACTTAGTTTGACTTGGTTGAGCCATCTATTGAAATACGTTAGGCCCCAAATTCTCAGGGAACATTGCAATGGTAAAGTGCAGACATTTCTGTAATTAAAGATAAGAACTGGTTGCTTGTTGAATTCATACTCCAAACAAACAGGGGGGAGTATATAGGCCTATATACCAGAGTAACAGCTGCTAACTGTAGCTCCTGTTAGCTAGTTAGCTCAGTTAGTTGATAATTTTTTGATCTAAATAGACCCTAGGTTGGTTTAAATAGACCCTTTTAGTGCCAATATCATGATTATGATGTGATTATGCTAGCTGGAGGCAAATTAAAGGAAGAAATGGAAGCAAAGACAAATCACCTCAGAAAGGCAGGCCATATAACAGGACAAAATGTCATCTGTTGGTGCCAGAAAAGTAGTAATGGTTCAAAATGAATGTTTTATCAAAGACAACTATGATTAAAAGTGATAAAATGAAAGCTAGGAGATCGGTGGCTTGATCAATAGATATACTTTGGTATCATCCACATGACATTGAAAATTTATGGAGTGTTTCCCAATAGTATTTCCTAAAGGAAGCATTTTTAGGGCAAAATGAATTGGTCCAAGCACAGACCCTTGTGGAACTCCATTGTGGACTAACTTTGGTGTTTATAGAAGATTCATTGTAAACACTGACAAAAGTTTTATGATGATGCAACAGTTCAAAAACTTTAAAATGAGACTATAAACTTTTATATTTGTCTGGATATAAATATTTTAAAGCACTAGTAAATTATTAAGAATACATTCTTTGGGCCAGAAAAGGCCAGTATCAGAAATATTGGACTAACTCTCCCACACAGTAGATAACCTCAACTGCAATAAAATACAGTGTTTGGTGTCTAGAATGGAAACACTCAACTTCGTGTTGTTCAGCTTGATGAATTCTAGTACTTCATAAGTCACAGGTAAGTCTGCTCTGTGTGCATTTATAAAAGGCAAAGAAGAAACAAAATATTTGCAGGAGGAGCCAATGGACTTGGAGCTGCGACCCACGATAATATAAATAAAATGAACTCAATGAATGTCAAGAAAGGAAATATTCTCACACCTCTTTTCCTTATTAACCAGAAAAATACAACCAATCTCCTTCTGAATTCAAGTTTCTCTCTTTTCCAAACTAAGATGAGCTTTAATTACCTTGTTAATGCCATAAAATACACTTCCTTTAAACAAAATAAAACTCACCAGAGCCATCTTGGTCAGTCTTTCCACTGTTAGAACAATCACCAACTCTGGTTTGTCGAGAATAAATTCTTAATTCACCATGTTAGATGTGAAAATATTCTTTGTTTTCAGGCTCACTCGTCCTCTAGCTAAGTGGGTTGTCCTGTTGCCGAGCAGTGCCAGACAGTCACGCAGACAATAAATGACACAACCCCCCCAAACACAACCAGTGATGGATTTAGACAATCGCTGATGGCCGATAGATTCAATCCTATAGCAGCTGTAGAGTTTGTATGGGTCAGCCAGTCCGCTCCCATTGATTAATATGAATTTTTTCAAATAACACTTGCGGTCCCTGAGAGTGAGGGACCATACATACCCAGAAGAGCTCATATTTTCTTTAGCCATTGATAAGAAACAAGCCAACAAAACTTTTTGTTTAGGGAATTGTTTCGCCTCAACCTAAGCCCCACCCACAAAAAAACCCCAAACAAACTATGAACGCTACTCAACCACATGAGACAAATAATATTTTGATCCCGTCTGAGTTGTGCCATGAATTACACATATGTTGTTTGTCAGTTTAAATGATGATTTTACAAGACAAGATGAGGACGATTCTGTAGATAATTTTAGTTAAACTAAAATACTTACATATTGTATCTTTACAAATAAGTTTCAAGTTCAGGTTATATGTAAGATGTTTTATTTGTTGGGTTTTGCACGATTCTGTTGTCCATAAAAAGGAAAGCAGAATATCTTTTATTTCACTTTATTGCAGATTGTTGAAAGTTGCACTTTTGTTCTAATTGGACATCTCAAAACAACCTTTGTGGTCAGTTACTGCCTGAAGAAACCTAAAATAAGTTTCCAATTTCTTCTTACAGAGTGGGACCCTGGGGTAGGTTATGAAGTCCTAACCTTGACTTCATGACATTGGTTGGAGTGTTTCCTCTCCTCTCTGTCTCATACAGGTAATGAAGAATGATCTGTGTCCTCAGTTTGTGTGTAGCGGACCTACAGTACCATGTGACCTCATATTAACACCTGGTGAAAGGTAGAACAGAGGATTTGGCCCAACATGAGAGACAAAGGAAACACTGTGAGTCTCGCTGGGGCCATGATGCCCTTGAAGGACAAGGTGAAAGTATCACAACACACCCTGCTGCGGCCTGCAGCCATATAAAACACACAACCATTAACAGGCTCTGTGCTGGATTGATAAGAGACTATTATGCTGTAAATCAGAGAGCAGTGACACTGAGTTCTGCTCTCTCAGAGTCCTCCAGCACTCATTTACATACCCTCCTCTACTCACTATTGTTTATGAAAAACATGCTGACTGATAAGGGATTTTTGAGATTTTTAGAAGGGAAAAATTCACACATTACCAATATAGTGGCTGATATAGTGAATTTTTTGAGCCAAAATAAAAACAGATCTTTTCATGATTGTGCAAAGGTACCCAGAGTGCTGTTTCCTTAAATAAATAACTATTAGAGAATATTATCTAACATGTTAAATAATTTAATATGTACAGAGGCCAACCAATTGACCCTTTGCTAAGCCCCGCCCTCTGTAGTTACTGTTGCTACGCCTGCCAAACTTTCCATTCTCGCACTGCATTTATGCAGTTTACAGTGATAACAGTGGAAGATTTAACATCAAAATTGGGAGTAACTATTGAGACAAGAGGTCTGTGATTCCTTAGAGATGTAAACAAAAGCAGCTTCTCATTTCGAGCTGACATCAGTGGATTTTGTTGTTAAAATAATGACTCACAATCAGATTTCATAAGTGTTGCTGGCTGATGTAAGCTAATGCTAATAACTCCACTTGAGTCAGCTGAGAAGTCTCCAACTAGTGTTTCAATATTTCCATCTGACACATTTTAAAACAAGAACCCTGTTAAAGTGTTTATATAAAGTTATCTAGAAGCATGATATAACATTAATGCTAACAGACTGAGGCTAAAGCTAGCTTACAACTCAGCAAACATGGGTCAGATGGTGAAATACGGCAGGTATATCTACATGATAGATGACAGAAATATACTCATTAACATGGCAAAAGCAAGCGCAGGGACTGGATTAGTGCAGTGGACCTTGAGACGGGTCACCCAGCTGCACCAAGATGCACCATCATGGCCCACTTTGATTCTTCATCAGCCCACATCCTCCTCCTCAAACCCCCACAGAACAAATACAGATGCAGTGGTATCTAACAAGTTTGACTGGAGGTAAAGTTACTGCAGCTAGTAAGCTCGCATTAGTTTGCCGGAAATGCTAACGTAACATAACAGAGTTTAATTGATTCCCGTTTCATGTTTTTGAGAGACAACAAAAAAGACGTCACCATCCAGACTCATGAAACGCAGAGTATCACTCCCCTCAGAGCCTCCTGCACACCTTCAACATGTAGAGAAATGGAAAGCTTGATAGCACTAGTTACTAAGCTGCTAAGCAATGATTGGACAGTTGCTGTTTAGAGGAGGTGCTTAGCAAAGAGTCAATTGAAGAAAAGCACAGGTTATCCATGTAGTAACTTTTTTGACCCCTAATGCTTAAAACCCATAAAGTCAGAAGTCAAGCTCAGGCAAGATGTTGCTTTTCTCTTTCACTGGAGGTTTCTGTCCTCCCTGAGCTCACTTTAGGACACCTGCATTACCAGTGGACAGGTGTACCGCCCCTGTCAAACTCTTGACGCCAGAAGTGAGAGCCCACTTGGGGTAAGTGAAAGAAAACGATAAGATAAGGTTGCGCACCATTTAGTCTGGTTCCGCTTGACCTTTCTTTACCTGGATTTGTGAGATCACGCAAGAATCCATCTTGCCATTTGTGTCCGCACCAAAAGCGGTGCAGCCAATCAGCATTCTCAGAGAGACTACTGGCAGCTATGGGTGTGGTATTAGGTGTGACAAGAAGCGTCCATGGAAGCAACTCTGCACTGTGATAGCTTTGTAACAAACCATCTGGTGTGTCAGGTCAGAGGTTTCTGCCTGCTAAAAGGATCTTTTTTTCTATGCCACTGTTGCCTCAGTGCTTGCTCTTGGCAGGAACTATTGGGTCTCTGTAGATAATATTATCAAAGCGTACGGTCTACACTTGCTACATAAATAAAATTGACTCGACTTGACATCCTCCTCCTTGACTTGGCCTCCTCTGTATCCAACCAGGGGAGGATATCGAGGTGGTTCACTCCTGTAATTACCTCGGAGTGCACTGGGACGACAGGCTAGAGTGAACTGGGAATCCAGGGGCCCTCTGCAAGAAGGACCAGAGCTGACTCTACTTCCTGTGCTGCAGATGTCCTACCAGTCTGTTGTGGGCAGCACTATGTTTTAACTGAGCAAGAAACACTAACAAGTTCAACAAGCAAGTTCAGCAGCTCAGCGATTGAAGGAATTGAGCTGGACTCTCTGGAGGGAGTGATAGAGAAGATGATACTGCACGAGTTGGTTAGCATCCTGAACATCTCCCATGCTCTTGACTGACACGCTGGTTGAGAAAAGACACGTCTTATACCTGGACTATTTATCTATCTGTTTAACCAACAGGGACAAGTTGTAGATGAATCAGAGTAGTAGTAGACGTCATCAGGTTCTGTGACGACAACAAACTCAGCGTTACGGATCACCAGTCAGTTGCACACAGTGTCAACAAAGTCTGTTTTTAGAGGAGGACAATCTCCCTGTGGCCTGCCCTTCACCTGACTGCTGCTGGAAATGGCAGCAGTCATCATGGATCAGTCGTCAGATATGTGCAGTTAAAGAGGCTCGGTGAATTAGTGATCCACCTCCAGAAAGTTGGGGTACTCACAAAAGACATTATGTAAATGCATATTCAGATTTTATGAAGACACTTGAAGGTCACAATCAAGGCAGCAGAGGCCAAGATATTCACACTTTTGGTGCGTAGTATGGGTTAAGATCCAAATCCACTGGATCTTACATTTCCAATAATGCATCTGGGCAGCGTCTTCAAAGGGACAGTTCAGCCCAAAATCAAAACTACTGTGCGTATTTTTCCCTGGCCTGTAGTGCTATTCATCTATCTAGGTTTTTAGGGGGTAAGACATCTCTAAAGCTGATATCTCCAAAACTCTGCAACTCTAACATGTAGAAGCTAACTTCTAAAATGTAGAAGGATAAATAACACTACAGGCCAAAGGAAAACACATGTACTTTGATTTTGGGGAGAACTGTCCCTTTAATTAGACCCTCCCTGCTAGCTTTTCACAGTTTTCAGCTGCTCGTCATGGTCTTAATCAGAGAATGAAACTGGCTCAGGTGTAACAAGCTTGACCCTTTAATCATGTGATGACATGTGGGGTTATTTTACTCACTGATGGAGACTGGGAGAAGCTTAGATGATTTATTACTCAACTCCAGCTACAGCTCAGGATTTACTGAGTGTGACCGCAGCAGCAGCGCTGAGGAGAAACTGAGCTGCATTGTAATCCCTCCGGGCAAATCCACGCCGTCAAAGTACGTCCCCTAAAATTCCTTGCCTTCAACTGACAGGCTCAGACGTTATTCCAAGTGTCTTATGGAAAAGGTCCCTTCAGAGATAAAGCTTTTTGTTAAAGAGAAAGATACATTTTGTTTAATGAGAAACAGATGCAGTTATTTCTCTGTTCAAAGTGACCAGACTCCATTGACAAAAACAGTCATTTTACTTCTCTCTTGGTTAGTTCATGGATCTCCAGCAGATTTCAGGCCATGGATCAGAGACAGAGCAGGGACCCCTTCTACATATATTGAATTGAATATTTTCTGGTCTTCTCTCTTTAGTGTTAACCCATAGCTTTCAAAGTCAACAGCAGTTGAAGCATGGCTAATGCTAGGTACATTAGCCTCTGCACTTGTGCCAGCGGTTTCTGAGGTTGGAGAGTATGCCAGAGTCTCTTGCTCGTGAAGTTACAAAACAATTCAACAGTGATAAATTAATTGAAATTGATAATTAATAAAAAAAATAGAGAAAACATTAACAGTGGTGGAAGGGTTTTACCGCCTTATTCAGCCGCCTCATACAACTCCACTTCAACCGTCCTCCCAGCCCCACGTTTCTCAACTGACACTACAACAGCCTCTGCTCTCCAGTTTGTTGGTTTTATACATACTCAGGTGGGTGACATACTACCATTGTGTTCACAGACCTTCCTCTTCAGAGCTAAGATCACATCAAGCATACTGGGGTCTGTCACTGTTTCGGGAAGAGAACTGTTTCCCAGCATGCTCCAACTAATCTGCTGTGACTGAATGTTTGTGGTGAGGCTTGGAAACCACACTCATAATATTTCTCCATCGCACTGCAGTAAACCTGCAGCTTTTATCTTCAGCAAGGTCCTTGAATGCCATCTAAGCAAAGCACGGAGAGGCAGACAATAGGAGTGTTTCCCAAGCATCACAGTGCTGTGGCTTCCTGCGTGACACAACATTGTATAACAAAGAAGTCAAAGAAGGAGAGGTGGAGGTGGACAGTTGTTTTAGTTCTAGGTACAAGAATGATTAAAATGGGCAAACCAAATGTAGAGTATAGTGTATGAAGCAGCCTAAACATGCCTCTAAATAATCAGATCAGAAGTTTATTTGAGAAGCAGAAGTTTAAGGCAACAAAACTACTTGTTAGTTACTTTATGGTTAGGCATGAAAATGTCTTGGTTATGTTTAGGCACCAAAACATCTTGGTTATACTTAGGCAACAAAACTACATGGTTAGGTCTAGGCATCAAAATGTCTTGGGTGGGTTTAGGCACAAAAACATCTTGGTTAGGCTTAGGTAACAATACCTCTTGGTTAAGTTTAGGCATAAAACTGCTTAAACCAAAGCTTCTTGGTTTAAGTAACAAAACTCCTCGGTTAGCTTTAGGAAACAAAACTGCTTGTTTAGCTTTAGGCACCAAAATTACTTAGTTACGTGAAGGCATCGAAATATCTTGGTTAGGTTAAGGCAACAAAACTTCTTTGTTGGTCCAAGGCAGCAAAACTACTTGGTCAGCTTTAGGAACCAAAACTTCTTAGTTAGGTTTAAGTTAGATTATTTAATAAAACTCTTTGGTTAGGTTCGGACAATAAAATTACTTGTTTAGGTTTAGGCAATAAAACTGTTTGTTTAGATATAGGCACCAACACTTCTTGGTTAGATTTAGGCACCAAAACTACTGAGCTAGGTTTAGGCATCAAAATGTCTTGGTTAGGTTTAGGCCACAAAACTTCTTGGTTAAGTTTGAGTAACAGAACTTCTTGGTTAGGTTTGGACACCAACACTCATTGCTTAGGTTTAGGAAACAATACATCTTGGTTTGGTTTAAGCACCACTTTCTTTGGTTACTGTTGCAGACCTGGGAATGCAAACTGGCTGATATAGTAAGTGGCAATGAAGGAACGTGTCATCCAGTGCAAAATTGTGTTTATAATAATTTTTGAACAACAGTGGGCCTCTATGGCACAGAATAAGATATATCAGGTTTTGGATACACACACCACTTGTTGGAAGAATCTTTTCCTTTAAGGCCCAACATCACATACAACTGTTTCAGTGGTGTGTAGTGAAGTGTGGTGTAAATCAGGCAGAGTGGTCCATGCAGAGATGCTGTGTACACAGTAAGAGTATCCTGGGTAACTGTCACTCATTAAAATACCCGACTGACAATGACATCATGAAATATGAAATTTAATCATGAAATATATAATACAGTGTTGCATCTCAGTGTTTTGTGTTGCAAGGAAACGGCTTATAATGTGGTGAGCTATTGATCTGCAAACTGTGTGTAATGTGTGATACAAACAACCCCCCTGACTGTGCAGGTGTGTATGGACTTTGCTCAGGATTCACTCATAAAAAAAGAAAGACGCTGGAGTCACCTTGTCCAGGCTGCAGAACATTGCAGCTCTTCCTGCCTTCCTCTTCCTGCCTCTCTGTCCAGCCCCCTCTTTACTACAACTTCCTCTCTACGTCCACACCACTACTACACCTGCACAGAACTCATCCCGCCTCTGCTCCCTGCACATGGGACTGAGGCCACACTGACCTCTGGAGGTTTGACTCAGAAACATGGGACATCCGTCATGTTCCCTCCACTACTTCTGTGTAGAGTGCAGTTTTCCTCTGCAGGAGGAGCTGCAGTAATCTCCGCCCCCCTGTAGATCACCTGAGCGCTGAACCAGGAAATAAGGACTGCGGCAAGTGTAGTGTCCTTCGAGTGCTCACCTTCAACTTTAGACCGTCTCAGCTGTGCATACATTCTCTACATACCATAAGATAGCACTGGACAGGTAGATGATAATGACAACTGGCCAAATACAATCATGCTTATCTGTGAGCAGAGGCACATTTATAACAGACAGTAAAATATACAGAGCAGAGGTCTGCTGACTGTGTGAGAAGATGAGTTCAATTCATCTCTCCACAGCTTCTCATCAGACAGTGAGTCTGAGGACACGCTGCACTGCAGCCACACACACACACACACACACACAGATCTTGTAACCAGCATGAAAAGTGTTATTAGTAGCAACAAAACATTTCCATATACAAGATGGAACATACACACGTACACAGGCAGAAAGAAAGAGACAGAGACAGGGTATCAGATTGCAGTGGGTGCTCCAAGAGGAGGCTGTGTCCTCCAGATGTCACCAGTGACGGAAAAGTACCGTCACACCCAGCGGAGCCTCACATCCTTCTGTGGGAGAGGGGATTAAACGATTAGCTCGTCCTCACTTTCATTTGCTCTCTTCTCCCCTCTTCTTGCTGCCGTTCTCTGACTGAGAAAAAAAGAAAAAAAAAACTGCTGAGCACGACATTCTTTCAGCTCCTGCTGCACGAGCACAGAATCAGTTCACGATCCCACATTCAGACATGATGTGTCACGATGAACTCATTACACTCTTACACACAGGCGGAGGTTTCGGGGATGGAGGAGACACGAGCGTTTGCACCCCCCACCCCACCCCCCGAAATAAAAACATGAAAGTTGCAGAAGACTTTTATTCTGACAGACTGTTTGCCTGGGATCATCATCGGGCGTCTGAATTGTGTGTTTTCCTTTAAAAAAAAAAAGAAGGACATTACCACATGCATTGATGCAGAAAAGGCACAAATGGGTACATAAGAAATCACCAGTGCAGGTGCTTGATGCTCAAAATTTCCTTAAAAGGATAGGTCTGTTTTTTTTAACTTGGAGTGTATTAGGTAATTTGGAGTATGAGTCAGTACTTCAGAAATATTTTCTGTTATGCTATTTTCAATCATTAACAACAATTGAGGCAGCTATCTACATATGTAATGTACACTATATTTAGACTATTTTCACTGCTTTACATTGCTGTCTGAGAGCCTTTTCTGATGGGAAACCACTGCCATATAAGCCAAATATCACTCTCTCCAAACCAACCAAACTCCACTGACAAAACCAGTCATTTTACCTCACAGAACACAGTAGTTGCTGGTCTACTGCTGCCTCCATCTGTTAGTCAGTTTGTGTTTTTATGTGACTTTGTCACCAAAGTCACACCTGAATATATCTGAACGAACCTGAAGACCAAAGTCACACAAAAACGCAAACCACCTTACACAATGGCAATGGCAGCAGTAAGCCAGCAACTCCTGTGGTCTTCAAAGTAAAATTACTCATTTCACCAATGGAGTTTGGGTGCATTGGAGAGAAAGCAATATTTAGCTTATATAACAACAGTTTCCTATTGGAAAAGGCTGTCTGACAGCAAAACTCTGACACCTTGATGTTCCACTTAAAGCTCAGGAAGATGCATGTGCATGTTTGGTGCATCATTGGTGGGAGGAGCTCAGCAGAGTGACACAACGCAGTAGGGAGACAGGTGGAAGGTTCTGCATTGTGTATGTTCAATTTGCCTATACTGCAGCTTTGATTAATGTGTCCACTGACCCTACTACAAAATCTGGGACAGACTGTATACATCCCACAGAGAGCAGGAGGATAGGCGCCCAGCAGCAGGTTCATCTGCTATGACGTCACTTAACTTTAATGCAGTGTGTCCACTTGTTTCTAAAGTTTTAAGCCAGTCTCTATATTCATTCTGTGGGCCTACAGTAAGGACTGAAAAGGCTCAGGGGTCAGATTCAGGGGGCTCCATGCCTGCTCTTCCTCTGGCCACCACGTCTCTGGGATTTTGTTTTATTATAGTAGTTTAGAGTAGTGGAGGATGCTTTCAGGTGTGATTTATTATGGATAGGAGAGCGCAGTGCTGTGAATATGACCTTCTTCTGACTTGATGGATGAGGTGTGTGTATGTGTATGTGTGTGTGTGGGTGAGAGAGAGAGAGAGAGAGAGAGAGAGAGAGAGAGGATGTTTCTTACAGGCTGTTCACACATGTACATATTAGTGAGTCAGCAGTTGTGATGCCTGCAGAGGCAGCGTGTCTGCCACCTAGTGAGTGTTAAACTGCACTGCATGTTGCCTGGAAGCAGGACAAACTGCTCTGCTGGCTGTACCAGATCTTAAATCTGCAAAGATGGCATTATTTCCGTTCACTCAAACCTGTTTTTATACATAAAAATGCTGATGTGGAAGCAAAATGCTGCTTAGAATTGTAATTTGTATCTCCTCAGGGTACTGCATATTTTACATATATTTTGCATCAATATATATATATATATATATATATATGTATATATATATATATATATATATACACAGTACCAGTCAAAAGTTTGGACACACTTCATCTTCAGTGTTTTTTCTTTATTTTTATAAGAAATGGTTCAGATTAAACCAACAGTGTGCAAAGCTGTCATCAAAGCAACAGGCGACTAGTTTGGAAAACCTAAAATATCACAGCACAAAAGACTTGAGCACACTTGTACATCGACAGGTGTGTACAAAAAGACCATGGATAAATAATAAAAAGCAAGAAAGACTCCTACAGACTGTCTTCAACATGTAATGACAACACTGTTCGTAAGATTTTGATTGCAAGCGCAGAAGACAGTGTGCAACAGTCTTTTTTTGCTTTTTAAGAATCTAAAGTAAAACAATTTTCCCGATGTTTTCCCATTTTTGCTTAATACATAATTCCACATAATTACATATTTCATAGTTTTGATGTCTCCAATATTAATCTACAATGTAGAAAATTAATAAAAATGAAGAAGAAACACTGCATGAGAAGATGTGTCCAAACTTTTGACTGGTACTGTATATATAATGACTCTGGTGGAATTCAGAGATATAGTGCAATTTGTTTAAGGTCTGTGACAAATTTTCTCCTCTACAAACATTTTATATGTCAGAAAATAGTTGCTGCAAACACATGAAAATACTGAGAATTACTGAATTGTGGTGTTTGGCTTTTAAATCATTGTTCACAGTTTCTGTGTTCAGGATTTTTGGACAGACATGAAATATCCTGATTTACAGTTTAAGCACTGAGGAGAAACCAACTCCTTGCACTAAATGCAAATGTCTGTATCTGTCTCCATCTACATGATGGTGCAACATGGCAGCCTCTGTGGAAGAGGAGACACTCCCTCTGATATTTAATGTTCAAACTTATGAATATTATTCCATTTCTAACATCATCT
>JAJHUR010112872.1:0-16956 GCA_027495735.1 Lutjanus campechanus | reverse complement strand
TTAATTAAGTTATGGCCAAAAAACATGTTTTGTGAGGTCAGGGTTAGACCATGACCTTTGACTTCCGTCCACCAAAATGTAATCTGGCCATCCTTAAGTCAAAATGGATGTTTGTACCAAGATCGAAAGAAAGTTCCTCAAGGTGTTCTTGAGATACAGCGTTCAAAATAACGCGATGGAGGAAGGGATGGACGGACAACCTGAAAATATAACGCCTCCAGCTATGGTGGTCACAGGCATGGAGGCATAAATAAAAAATTTTGAGCTGTTTAAGTAATTGTCTTAATAAATGTAGTCTTAAAGGAATAATGTTAACCTCAGTGAATTATCTTATTTGGATTTCTTGCCCAGAATTACATGAGAAGATCAATACCACCCTGATGCTATGTTACATACCAGACTATACTTTACCTTGGCCAGTGAAGTCATGAAACTGATGTGATCTGTAAACCACAGTGGGCCATTTTTACAGTTTTTAGTGTTTCTCTTTTTAACAGTAGACGTTTGTAGGTATACATTTTTTTTTAAACCTCTAGGTGTTGTATAGACATCAGTGATATTGATGTTGTCATCTAAATCTTGGCAATAAAGGGAATAACGCTGTATGCATCTCCCAAAATGTTGAACAATTTCTTTAATAAACACGCTGATAGAAGCAGAGCAGCAGTTTAATGAACCACAGCACAGGAACAGATCTTGGACACTAATGGAAACAAGTGGGCTGTAGATTACCCTCCATGCACAGCTTCCGTTCACACTGCACAGCCTGTAGGAAAGAAAAATATTTAAATTAGTTAACCCAGGAGATCCAGATAAAATTGATGTATTAAAGGTTTCCACATTAAACAAGAACATGAAAGTAGGTCGGAAGAGAATAATCCACCTGTGCGTCCTCTCCCTGGTGGTCAGCTTTGCCCTGAAGGCACGGAGGGCTCCTGTGCAAGACATCAGTTGAACCGTTTACCCCGTAGATACTCAGGAAAGTGATTTCCACCACCTAGAATGCACGTCCTGGGCCCTGGTTTGTTTTTTTTTTGCCTCGAGCAAACTCAAGTCTTGTATCCTCCACTGTGCTCTCTAGCCATATCTGCTTTGTTGCGCACAGTGTGATAATGAGTTTAAACAGCGCTATTAAACAGACCAATACTCTCTGTTGGACATACAGTCAGCCAGTCTCCACATAATCTTGATAGGATTGTTTTCAATAAACCTCTCAAGTGATCTGATACAGAGGACCTTACAGTGAAAGACTTTCCCATCAGAATATCATTACTGGAGGTCCAGTTAGGTAGGATACGGTGAAGCCAATTGTGCTGACAGGGATGTTTGTGGCCATAGTTGACTAGTTGACTGGGCTGATATCCTGGTGCATGTTGTCACTGGTGATGGATGCACCGAGCTGCTGAGTGAGTTGGGGGAACACAAAAGACTTGCTGAAGTGTTGTTGAAGCTGGGAAGGAGATGTTTCAGGGTCTGGAGTAATGCTGATGCCAAATGACACAGTCTGCATTTTCAGGTAAAGATGAGCAATAGTTGGAGAATTGAGGGGAATTCAAAGAACTGGATTCAGTCCTAATGGGAGTAACCGGTGGTACAGGGTTTATGTTTAGCATTAGCTCAGGAGCAGAATGACCAGTTTGAACCCAGCTTCCAAGAGATGTGACAATTGCCCCCTCCTATGTCCCACCCTTTTTTTTTACTTTGTGCACCAATAACAGTTGAGCAAGTGAAATACCTTGCATAGCATTCTACTTTCATGTTACCTGTACTATGCTATGTGCTAGGTTTGTGTGCGTTGAAAAGAAAACCAATTAAAAGAAATTGCTTGGGCACTTGTAAAAGTCACATATATTCATATCTTAAGTTAGCTGGTTTGTCAGCATTTTGCTAACAATAGCTAATTTAAGATGTGACTAGCTTTTACAGGAAAAGAAAACAGTTGAGTCAGGTACCAAGTTTGCTCAAATGTTACTGGGCACAGAGCAAAAAGGGGTGGGACTTGAGAAGGATCAATTGTTGAAACAAGTAAGCTCCCACATGTGGCACATTCTTGGCTTGTCCAGGAACAGGATTAGAAGCCTCCATTTGCTCTTTTTCCTTTTAATAATGAGGATTTGATGCGTATTGGTACATTACATCGTCATCATCAATAAACAGCTGCGTGTATTTGGGTTTTCCAGCCATTTGCCCTCTGTCGGTGTACTGTCCAGGGAGTCTCATTTGGGTTTGATAATCAGTCGACGGACTCTGGAAATTTGGTGAAGGGGCAGCGACGTGATCTGGCAATGCTTCTTGTCCACTCTGATATCTGTTGTCTTGATAATAAGAGGAAGAGAAATCTGTCGGCACCATCTGTGCAACATTGGCAGTTCCATAATAATTAGTGGTGGCAACCTGATGGCTTGATGGAAGTTCATACTGGGATGGCGCAACAGTAGGAGATGAAGGGTATCCTGGACTCATATAAGGTACCGGCTCTACATTCTGACCAAAGGATGGTTTAAACTGGCCATCGTTACACTGCTCAGAAGCAAAGGTAGGTGGAGTACTGACTGGCGGCCAGATTTGACTTTGACCATAGTTGTTGCCACTGGGTTTGACCTGCCCAGCACTGTATTGGCCACTTTGAACCCTTTCATACTGTGATGGAAACAAAGAAAGATGGACATTTGTTTGGTCAGATGAAACAGTTTGTCCACTTTGAGCTTTCCCATAGTCATTACTCAGAGGGTTTATTTGGGCACTGTAGTAGCCACTGTTAACATTGTCAGATTGTAGAGGAGGATATTGTGAGTTTGGTAGGGATGGAGCTGAAGGCTCTGGAAATACAAGACGCTGTCTGGCTGGGATTTTAACCTGGCTGATAGGAGTTGTATGCTGGCTAGTATGCCCAGGTAAAAAGGTCATTTGTGTGCTATCAGTATATTTGGTTTGAACTGGCTCAAACATCTGGTGTTGTGTTTGTTGCTGCACACCAATAGCAACATTTGAGAAAATCCTTTCAGATCCACTCTGCGTTGAACTGGATTGCGGTTCTGCAGGCTCCATGTAATTATTCTGAACAAAACCAACACTTTCCGGCCTTTTTAGATTTGCAAGATGATCACCGTGATCACCGTAGTAGCCACTGTTAACATGGTCAGATTGTAGAGGAGGATATTGTGAGTTTGGTAGGGATGGAGCTGAAGGCTCTGGAAATACCAGACGCTGTCTGGCTGGGATTTTAACCTGGCTGATAGGAGTTGTATGCTGGCTAGTATGCCCAGGTAAAAAGGTCATTTGTGTGCTATCAGTATATTTGGTTTGAACTGGCTCAAACATCTGGTGTTGTGTTTGTTGCTGCACACCAATAGCAACATTTGAGAAAATCCTTTCAGATCCACTCTGCGTTGAACTGGATTGCGGTTCTGCAGGCTCCATGTAATTATTCTGAACAAAACCAACACTTTCCGGCCTTTTTAGATTTGCAAGATGATCACCGTGATCACCGTAGTAGCCACTGTTAACATGGTCAGATTGTAGAGGAGGATATTGTGAGTTTGGTAGGGATGGAGCTGAAGGCTCTGGAAATACCAGACGCTGTCTGGCTGGGATTTTAACCTGGCTGATAGGAGTTGTATGCTGGCTAGTATGCCCAGGTAAAAAGGTCATTTGTGTGCTATCAGTATATTTGGTTTGAACTGGCTCAAACATCTGGTGTTGTGTTTGTTGCTGCACACCAATAGCAACATTTGAGAAAATCCTTTCAGATCCACTCTGCGTTGAACTGGATTGCGGTTCTGCAGGCTCCATGTAATTATTCTGAACAAAACCAACACTTTCCGGCCTTTTTAGATTTGCAAGATGATCACCGTGACTGCTGGCAGGTTTTGGAGATGGAGTAGTGGGGGGAATGGGAACAGATAAGCTGAGTTGAAAGCTTGGCTTGGAAACATCATGAGCACCTTTTCCTCCATTTGGGTCATTTGTGGAGCCTTTGCCCGAAAGACCATCTGAACCAGAAGCACTGCTGAAAGCACTGTTGATCTGAACACTGGTTGGCCTGTATAATTGAGAATCGTGACCAGCACCGTCACTCCCGCCACTGCTCAAATCAGAGCCTTTAGTGTTTGAACTGGTTTCTTTCTTTTGACCAAAGAACTGAACAAAAGGAATTTTTAGGTTGAATTCAAAACTTCTGGGATTGATTACTGGATAGTCTCTCTGCGATGGATGCTGGGATGGTGACACTTCCTGTGTTCCTGTGGTGGCAACATCAGACCATGGTTGATGTGGGCTCTGGGTTTGGTGGTACACCCTGGGCTGATTTTGTATCTGGGCCTTGGGCCTTTGCCAGGCTCTGACCTGAATCTGATCATGGACATTGGGCTGTAGGTTTTGGTGGGGCTGCCTCAGAGACCGGATGTACTGGAGAGGACGGCGATTCCCATAGCCATGTCCTTTCTTCATTTCACCCTGCCATGCTATGAGAAAACATAGTTAATAATATTAATATATTGTTAATAATATTTTAAATTATTGCACTGTGAAATTCATTTGCATGTTGAAAGGAGCAGCATGGGGAGCATTCAAATACTGCAATTCTGCACCTCCTCTGCAAAGCACCATTTATATCTTTAAACTTGCATTAAAAATGGAAGATTTAGCACTTTTCCTGTGGATATTGGATACTTTTGTGCAAATTCTGTTGTTCCTCCTTCATCTAGTGATGTCACAGTGACTAGAATATTTTGTCATCCAACCATAGACAAACGCCGCTTTGGCCTTTGCATCATATGTCAACATCACCATCTTACTGGACAAGGCAAGACTGGCCTGTGAACAAATACATGTAAAAGAGAGGAGCTGCATTTTTTTCTGGATAAGAGCACTACAATTCTAAAAGATATTTTTCAATTTCCAATTTCAACGTGTTTTTCAATGCTTTATTAATTTTTTCTTTACATGTACTGTAGATCATAAACCCTTGAACATAACATGACTCATTCAAGGTGGTTGAGCAATTAACATTAATGCCCTTTATTCAGAGAAAAATGCACCTCCCCATTTAAATGTTTGCAGGTCCCTTTTGCCCTGTCCAATATGGCAGCACTGTTGACGTAACACAGCCATAAGCAAAAGCCGCCAATGCTTTATCTACACACGTCTGTGCAACTAATATAGTTATTGGCTAGGATGGTGATGCACATCACATGGACGTTGTACATGTAGGCAATGCTGACACCTCTCCACAATTTATTGCTTAATTGACTACATTTACCATCAACACTGGACTTGCAGGAAAAGTGATGATTTTCCCTTCTACAGATTTTTTGTCCACTTGTGGACAATAAAACCAAAACACAAGACTGACATTATCAACTGAGGTCAACTTGTTAACAAACAGATGCTTATTCATCTGGAGGCATGTCTCGGGCCACCTGTTCAATGTAACTCCAGTATTCACTCTTTTTAAGCTGTCTAACTCTCAGCCAACTCATAAAGGAAATATCTGGCTTTAGCTACTAAACGCTTCATTTCTTAACCAATTTGAACTTGTTAGAAGACTGGCTGATTGGCTCAGAAATCTTCAATTTCATAGTAAAAAAATTTTTATAGCAATATCTGCCAACTTACCTCTTGGAAAAGCTGAGGAGTAGTCCAGCTCACTCAACAACAGAACCAGTAATATTCTGTGAAACAACAGCAAATACAACACGATTATTTATCACAGTCAATACAACACACACAAAATGACTTAAATCCTCAGCCAATTAATAAAAACAATTTGACTTTGCGCTGAAATGAGTTACCTTGTAATCAGGAACCTGGCAGCCATGACTGCTGCAGCTGCATTCACAGTCTGTTCCGACAAACCATCCAGCTACTGGGGCTGAGCTCGGCTCGCTCTTTCAGAGGCAGATGCACTTTAAATTCCACAGGTAAACACACACCTGTTGCTCCAGCCAAGGAGATTTAAGCTTCAGAAAGAGAGTTGCTGCGTGCTGTTGTACATCTGAAAAAAAAAAAATACAGAAAACAAACATCGGTTTGTCTTTCCAACTCTCAGGAAGCTCTCAGGTGTTATCAATCTTGCATTTTTAACGAGGAGCTGAGCTGAGGCAGCCAAGAGGACAAAAGCACACACACACACGCACACACAAGTGCTCCCTGCCTCACACAGGTGTGAACACTTCATGTGATTGCACTGGCAGAGAGTGCTTGGCCCATTCCCAATGCCCACCCAAGCCTTAAACCCTGAACCCTCACAGACTTAAGCTGACATCACATGGTAGCGTTTGAATGGGAGAGGCTGCAAGGGCTCCAAAGGGCATAAATAAGAATGTGACTGCACAGTGACAGTCAGTGACATCTTTTAAAACACCTCTCAAAATGAATCTCAAAAAAGCCTCTTATTAATTTTGCCACGTCTTATCTGTTTTATTAGTAGCATTTGTCTTTATTGTTTGAGGTTTTATTCCCCTTTATGTTTGTATTATTTGAATTGCCTGACTAATTTGTCTCAGTCCTCAAAATGTTTTAATCCTGGTCAACCATGTAAAACACTTAAATAATCAATTGATTGTGTTTATCAAAACAGCATCATACACTAACATGTAAACTTCCTTCTAGATGCTTCCATGTTTGTTTACCTTTTTTTTTTTTAATGCTTCAGGGCCTCCTCATGTTTAATGTAACAACACTATGTGTAATTCCCTCAGGCAAACTTTGGAAAGTGAGCAAAAAGAGCTCAAAAAGTCTGTGACGGAGGCCTTGTGGACTTAACAGTTTGACAGTGGGACAGTCCTAAACCTTTGTGGACTTACCGGGTACGCACCTCAAAGTCTGTGGACATTGGGATTGGGGCCTTATCTTTCCCTTGGAGAGGATGTGTTGTGAATAAATGTGACTCCAGGAACTGATTGCCCCCTGTACAATGCTGCATCACAGCAGGATACTTTTCTGTTCAGCTGCTCCATCTTAAATCAGAGCTCCTTTACTTATGCATACTGTTGAAGCACATTGCTTGTCTCACTTACCCACTAAATCACCTCTGATGTACATCATTCAGTTGTGTGCTGCATGCCATTTTTTTTCCTAGGATAGCGAAGGCGAGAGTTGCCCTACTCTGTCTCTGATTTGCCCTTTGGGTGCAAACAAGCAATGCAAAGTATCCGGTTTGTGTGCATGACTGTGACAAATACTTCATCACAAGTTTGCTAATGTTGATACTAAGTAAATCACATGTGCTGATTGTGCCTGTAGATCAGAAAAGATCCTTAGTGATGATGTAGCTAAAGTTTTTATGGTGAAAGAATATGACCCTACCATTTAAAAAAAAGCTTTTAAAATGGAGTTTGGTTCAACTGTACCAAAGTCCACTATTACGTCCACATCCAATAGTTTCTCTGATCTACATGGAGTAAGAAAAAATTTATTTACTCCATTTAGATCATAAACCTTTGAATATAACACGACACACTGAGGACAGTTCAGAAATCAATCTTGCCCTGTCCAATATGGCGGCGACGATGACGTAGCAAGCCGAAGCAGTCATTGCGGCGTATACATATGTCCATGGTTGGTTTGGTTTAGTTTAGGCATAATGAGTGAAAATATCAGTAAAAATATCAGTAGAAGCCAGTCAGAGGACTGAAACACCATGTTTGCCTCATCTTGAATATATCTTATACTCATGTATTAGGCCCATGTGGGACCAGTAATATTTGCAAACTGGCCCTTAACAAATAATGTGAATTTTAAAACGGTGGCAGACACCGTCTGTTTCAAATCAGCTGCTCCAAGAGACAGTAAACAAAAGACGCTACTGGCCCATAGACTACTTGCAGCTGAGCTAAATATGCAAGAGTTGTCTTACCTGTCACTGTTTATGACACAGGGCGTTTATCCTCTGCTGGACGTGCTGCTTTAAAACAAAACTGGGAGAATATATCAAGAGTATACCCACTTCTCCTGGCACCACTACTCCACTGTTCATGCTGGAGAAGAAGAGACTGTCTGACTTGATTAAAGCTCCCTGCCACAGCAGATGGCCACTGACTGTCTTTTCTACAGGTGTTACAGAGAATATTATAGGAAAGAATAAAGTGAAACCCCTTTTCTGGAAGTTTTTATTTTTCCCATCACAGTGAGTTTTACAATGAAAAATGGTATTTCAAAGCTGATATGTTGGATGGTGGAGAAATGTTAAAGATAACCAAAAAGGATCAAACTTAAAATTAAGTGGGGATACGAATAATGATCACACCAACACAAAGTCTAACTTACTGTTTTTGACCACATTTTGTGACCTTCCTCAGCCGTTGCTGTTGTTCAGTTCTTGTTCATGTCCTTGTCCTGTGGCATAATCCATATCTCAAAGCAAAATATACTGCTCTGCTTCTCTTTAGTTCATTTTCTTCCCTTGTAATCAGCTTAGTTCATCAGCGAAGGTGGCTTTTAGTGTCTATATTGTAGTTTACATTCACCTACACCAGACATATGACTCTGTGCTAGAAAGCTTTTTGTTCAAAACCTCCGTGTGAAGCTCACTGACATCACATCTGCCTTATATTATCACTTCAGTTCTCTTCAAAAAATGTTGTGACAGGTTTGCACGTAAGGTACTGCTAGTGTTTTAAAATAACCACGTAGCAGCTACCAGCCATCCCTTCAGATGTTACAAAGCTTCATTTGCATGCATGCAGACCGTTTTATACACCGGTCCAACAGGATGAGCCAGTGGAGCATTAGAGATTGAACCCCGGCCTTGATCGTGCTTTCTGCTGCAGTGAGCTGCGGACCACGTGTCCCGGCCTAATGGTGATGGATCTCCTCAAGGTGTTCACTTGTTTATGTTTTATTTATTTATTTATTTATTTGTCTGTTTATTTACTCCCAAGGGTGTGAGGCGGTGTGTGGGAATGACTTTTTGCTAAATTAATGAGATTGATTTTAACAGGCACAGCATCATCTGCAATGGCTGCAGGTGAAACCTAAAGTACCGGCCCCTCTGCATAATAAAATAACAAATGGAGAAATTGCAGAGATGCGTTTTGATAGACTTGACTACCTTCCTCCCAACAGTGTCGTTGCACTTCCTCACACCAATTACACCGTCTTATCAAGGTTGAGAAAGTTAAATCAGTTGAAAAGAAAATAGATTATGTGACGCAGGATTTAAAAAAAATACTCAGTGGGTCAAATGTATAAGATAGATACTAGGTCAAAATTATGATACTAAATTGAAATTTTTGCCAAAATTGAAATCAGTCAAAATTAAGCACAGGACTTTGACAGATTGAGGTTCACAGGTTCAAGTCCCCATCCCAGATTCAATTAAATGTACATAAAGTCAGCATGTTGAATCCTGTGCTGCAAGTGACTGCAGACACTTTGTATATTAAAACCACAATCTTTTCCTAACCTTAAAAGGATACCTCAGAGTAGGCCTATTTGAAGTGAGGTTGTATGAGGTACCTCAGCAGCAAAACATATTTTAGCCACTCAGAAAAGGCCCTCTTAATAAAAACACATTACTTTTCTGGTGGGAAACAATTATATAATCCAAATCTCTCTCTCTCTCTCTCTCTCTCTCTCTCTCTCTCTCTCTCTCTCTCTCTCTCAATTTCAATAAGCTTTATTGGCATGACTGTAGGTTAACAATATTGCCAAAGCCATTACAAATTTACAAATAAGGTACAATAATAAAAGTGAATCAGAAAATATACAAATTACAAATTAATCAAGTGAATCATTACAAATAATGATAGGTAATGGATGAGTACTTCATACAACCCCACTTAATAAATAATAATTCAAACTACCACTTTAACCAAGTGTTTTGGGTGCCAACAAATAACATAAGTATAAAAAAGTTGAATCACTCCTTAGTTGCCATGAATTTTGTATTACAAGAGTAGATATTGTAGGAAAACAAACAAAATACATTATCTTAGAACATTTTACTGATATATTCAGCATGAATACTTTCTGACATTAATTAACATTTTCAGGACTATGTTGATAAAAAGTGCAGCAGTACAACAACTGTATTTGCTGTACGTAATATGTCATTTTCGAGGAAACAGAAACAGGAGATACTTAGTGACCATATTTAAACTGGACTCTTTGAATCAGCAGCAAGATATTTAGATACATTATAGATGCATCAGGATATATATTTTAAGTGTTATTTAAGGAGATGTAATCTACAAATATTTTATGCTATAAAACCACACAACTGAATCATCATTGTTACTTCTTATATCTCTCGACTCAAGGGGTCTGGTAGGGGATCAATATCTTTATAACTCAAAAGTTACTTCGTGCACATGTACAGTTATTATAATTTTGAATCCATTTGGATGTTTCTGCCAAAGTGTTCTTGAGATATTGTGTTGACGAGAACACAGCAACCCGAAAACATGGCCTCCACCTGTGTTGAAATATAAAAACAGGAGATAGTGAGTCATTATTCTGACTTTGTTGAGTTTGTTTGTCTTTTCTTGGCGCAGATGGGCATTCATATAAAGATAATAGAAATGCGGGGGTGTAACAAAGCTTTAAAAATAGAGAGCTGTCTCCGTGAATCACGTCCAACTGTTCATTTAAATCTCAACAGAGACCTGAGCGCAGTGCAGCGGAGCTCTTGTTGTTACTCACTTTATCTCGCCATCAATATTGGTTTAGTTTACTAATGCTCCACAGTCATTTGTTTGGCCTTTGCTCTGCCTATACGCATTCTCCCCCTCCTGATTGATCCCTCTGATGCTTTGTGTCATCCCTCTGTAGATGAATGATGTTGTTTGCCTCACTGACAACCAGTCAATACCTCATTTTGTTTCATTGTCATGTGCCTCATGCTGTGCGTGTGCGTGTGATTGTGTGCTTTTGCGTGTTTTCTGTTTAGATTTGTGTAAATATTTCTCATTGACACTTACTAATTGCTCCACTGATTAGGACCTCATCCGCACACTCGCTATGTTGATTTAAACAATGCAGTGTGAGCGTATGCCCTTGCGTGTGCTCCAGTACTCGGGCCTTTATGTATGTGCAGAGTTGTTGCGAGCAGCGACGCAGCACAGTGAGCGGGGCTGAGTGGGTGTTACGCTGGAATAATGATGACAAAGAGCCACCTGTCAGAGCTCAGCCTCGTTCAGAATGTCATTTCACACTGAATGGCTAATCAGGTCGACGGTGTGTGAATTGGAAAGCTGCGGAATTAAAGGCTTTTCAAACTTTTTAATGTCAAGTATTCTCTCGTAGAGGTGGGGAAGGCAGGAAAACTCACATGGGGAAAATAATATGGTATGGGACACCTGTCTGAGAGAGGGAGACTTTCGAATTATTAGATTTAGTGCCCACAAGAGGTGTGTGTTGTGGAAATGAGGGGGAAAAAACAACAACATGGGGACCAGAGTTCTGTTCTTTTGCAGATAAATGATAGGGGAAGTGCTCACTGGACCATCTTGACCAAATAATCAACCAGACAGGCTGATTGGAGGGTTAAATGCCTCAACGGAATACTTCACCATTTTAGGAAATCTGTTTATTTTCTTTCTAAAAAGTGAGCACAGAGCTGGAGACGAAAACGTTCACCCCATCACATGCAGCATGTCATATCCTGCAGCTTCTTAAAGAGCTTGTCAGAGACATCATCCCACGCACTGCAGAGCTCAAGGACGGCTTCTTGGTATGACCTGTCTGAACTCAGCTATCACATGTCCTGCAAATGCTCTGACAGCGTCACAGCCAGTGATGCATACATGTCAAACAATGCACGAGCAACACTATTAGTGATGTCTATGAACCCTGTTCAAGCTCAAGTTTCTTTATTACCACACAACTAGGCTGGTGAATTAATCTCCGTACAGATGGAACGGCATCAAGGACATCAGTGCAAAAGGAAACATGGTCCACACACACTTGGACGGACTTTTGTTTATTTATCATTTGTGTGGCTTTTGAGAAGAAGCTCCCGTATAGGCGTTTTGTCCCGCCTCCTTACGAGGTGTACTTTCTGCCAGAGGGGAGACATCAAAAAAGATCCCGTTTGCTTGTAGAGTTTTGGTACACTAGATGGACAGAGGAATGAATATTGTTTGACATGAAATTACCACCCACAAAAGACTAAGATTTTATCAACTAATAACTGGACTTCTCACTTGATTACTTACTCTTACTCATCTCTTTTTTCCAGCATCAACCTCATCACTAGTGAGAAGGAACTGAACCCGAACCCCATCAAAAGGATGGCAGAGGAGCAGAAGGAGCACGAACCCCAGAAATATATGAATGTTTGACAAGTTGTCAAGTTTATCATACTCAACTAGAAATAATTCTGCTAAGGCCTGTGGAGCCCTCTCAGTTTATTTTAGTAGTAATATTAATGTTTTTTTAAAGTTCCTTTTTTATGGAGCTCTCTATTATCTATTGTGGACAGTAGAGACAGATAAGTGACAAGGAATGAGTGGAATAAGAAGAAGGAACCTCTTGCCCAGGAGAACCAAAGTTTATTAAAGTTTTTAATTGTTAAAGAAAAAATGTTTTTATTAACTTTTCCAATATATATATACATATCCAAAATGTGGTCTGGCCCATGAACTATTAAGGTTTATGCAGCATCTTGAGAATCCGATTACGAGAAAGATGTTAGTCTCTCCATTTTGCCTTTTATTTACTGTCTTGAACCTGTATCCCCTGTCTGACCTGCTGTTTCCTATAACAGCCACTAGGAGGCAGAGGCTCTACACTGCTGAGACATGTCTCTCAGCTGTGTATTCGAGGGCCAACATTGTTCAGGTTCTCTCTCCAGCTTGAACTACACCAGCGCATTTCACTAACAAGTCCCCTGCCCCCTCTTTGATTTCAGCTGTTGTATTGTTTGTTGTGCCACATGATGGAGTACCGCTGCTGCAATGGATTCCAATTTTCACACCTTTTATACTTCTCATGCTATTGACTTGATAAAGCTGTGTCTTTCAATCTGCCAGGGAGGTCTGTGAAAAGTTTTCTAATTAGTTTAATTCCATTTAAATTATCATGATATAAAAAAAAATACAGTTTTTTTTCCCTCCAAGAGGCTGAGTGCGTACACACAAATTTGTGCTTTTTCATACACAAATCTTAGATTCATCAGCATCATCAATATCTGTTTGTACTTTGCGAACAAAGCCTGGCAGCCTGACAGTGTGAGAAGATGTTGAAATGCAACTTTAACTAAATGCGGAGCATCTCAAAACTGCATTCATTAAAAAAAAAAGATTTAATAGAAGTCTTGGGAGTGTTTTCTGGATGATTTATCTTGTTCCATTTCCCTTGTTTTTAGGGTTTTATCATAAATGTCATGATTATCCATTTTTATGTCAAACACTTGCATTTTCTGAATATATTGAGCTAGGTTATCATTGTTATGATTATTTATTATTGGGTGAAAGTCCTTGCTGGATCACTCTCCCTCATTCCTTCTCCCATTCATGGATATTTCCAATAACTGCGGCGAGCCTCTCATCTTGGGTTGTCAGATCAGGTGTTCCTTCTTCTTCACCTGTTTCTTTATTTCTCTTCTGGTCTGTTTTTTTTTATTTTCTTTTATTTCTGCATCAGATTTAATGTCAAACCATTTCTTTTCCACCTGAGACACAGTATGTTGGAAACAACATGCATCACCCCGGTTGCTGCAGGCTAAGGAATTATTTTTATGAGTCGCAGCGTGCCCTTCCTGGCAGTACAGACCGAATGGGGCGAGGCGGCGCTCAGCACTGGTAGAAACTGGGAATTGTTATTTCCCGGTTGTTTCACAGCAGTTGTGATCTAAACACAAATAAACACCCCCACACACTGCAGCAATACCTCATTCTGCCTGAATGTGAAGTTACAACGGGTTCACCGCTTTCTCCATGATACTTTTCTATACAAACATATTTCTTTATAAAAAGAAATGGGGGTGTGACAGCATGCAGAGTGCAGGCAGCGGGCACGAACCTGTCAGTTTAGAATGATTCTGATTCACAAATATATGCACAGTGTTAAGGCCAAAATTGTGAACGTGATATCTCAAGAATGAGGCGATTTCTTCAAACTTGGCGTAAGTGTCCCACTTGGTCTCATGGATAAAATGATTAGATTTGGATGGTAAAAGATCAAGGTCACTGTGACCACTTGTCGGCCTGATTGTGATATTGATTGTGATAATGCCTTGACAGATTTTCTTCAAATTTGGACTAAAGGATGAAACTGATTAGATTCTGGTGGTCAAACATCACAGACCAAGGTCGAGGCGACCTCGCTGAACATTTTTGGCCAGAGTCCTGCACAAAATGAAGAGGTGATGACACTTAATATCCAGAAGGTTAAAAGTCAACTTCACTGTGACATCATAAGCTCTATCAGTCCTCTGTACTCCTCTGAAAAAAAAAAAAGTCTCTGAAGTGAAGACAGCATGTTTTTGACTGGACAGCCTTGACAAAATGTCTTCAAACTCGGCTCAAATCACCACTTGGACTCGAGGATGAACTGATTACATTTTGGAGCTCGAAGGTCACTGTGACCTCATGTCTGTCCCATTCTTGTGAATGAAATATCTCAGAAACACCTGAGCAAAATTTCTTTAAATTTGGTACAAATATCCACATGGACAATACCGAGGTCACTGCTACCTCAGAAAACATGTTTTTGACTATAACTCAATAAATCATATGCTAATTATGACAGAATTGCACAGAAATATTTAATAGGATAAAATGATGAGATGATGACATTTTCTATCCAGATGGTCAAAGGTCAACTTCACTGTGACATCATAATGTCCAGCTCTCTATCAGTCCTCTGCCCTCCTCTGTTATAATACCGTTTAAAGTACCGTTTCTCACCAGAAATTATTTACTAGAATGCCTATAATTATAACTTCCATTTTCCCAAAAATACATCTATATACATTTTACACATTATAGGAGTCTGGACAGACATGGATGTAAAAGTGCAGCTTGACTGGCTGACGGAGGCATAAAAATGCAATTCTCTGTCTCAAAACAATGTTCTCATATGCTCACTGAAACAGGTTTTTGCTCGCTGTGGTCATTCCTCATGTTCGTACCGGAAATTAAAGGGAAACTTTGCTGATTTTCAACCAGATATTCATCATTACAATGTGGATAATATGCAAATGAACAGTGTTTGACTTCCTCCCATGTTGCCTGCGCCCAGAGCTCCCGGCTTGTTTGCCAGTGAAATGCATCATCTGGTGGACTTTTGCCAACTCTGGGGCTGTTGTTTGATCTACAGATTGTGCTTCCGCATCAGCATGATCCATGGACAGTCAGATGGAGAGAGGCTCTGATCCTCACACGCACCAAAATCAAAACATCATATCTAAATCAATCAAATGGCGAGATAAACCACTGAAATACTGTAAAAGTCTCATCTCATCAACTTAACAAGTTTTATTTTTCCAAATTAATTAAACTGAAAATTTCTAGCATTCATTTTCAAAACACTTCCAAACTTATAAACTACGTTCTTCAAACTCTGTTGACTTGAAATGATGAGTTGAATGAATGCACTGTACAGAGTTCAATCAACTCTGAATGAATGCACAAGAAAAGATGGGCGTTCAAGTTTAGAGTCAGAGGAATTAATTGTCTCTTGGAGGAGAGGAAACACCACCTTTTGTGGTAGTTTTCTTGCCAATTAGCGACTCATGATAAGGATTTGAATGGACTGAGCAGTCGATACACATACCCATTAATACATGGTACAGGAAGTTTAAAGCATCATCATAGAATTTGAGGAGCTTTTCGACCTTCATGTTTAGTGTTCATGTTGTTCCCCATCATCACTGTCATTTCCATACAGACCTATAAACAATAGTGCTTCCATTTCTTATTATTTTGAATTTAGGACAGGGTCTATGCCATCCTAACTTGGGAAATTCTTTAGTTTGGATGCTTCTGTAATAGCTAAATTCCTATCCTACGTTAGATATGATCCTAAACAAAGATAAGGATTTCAGACTTAGCAAGGTTCTGTAATGAGCTGCCTGGTTCCTAAAATGTACTTCCAATATAAGTTTCTCTTTCAGCCTCCTGGCCTGGCAGCAGCAGCAGCAGCAGCAGCAGCAGCAGCAGCAGAATGACCTAATGTAGCTTTTTGTTTCTCTTAATTTCTCTTTTCCTGGTGGGTCTGGTAGTCTTGTTTTGGTGGCTTTGTTTCTGTTTGTTAGGGATTAGTTTGGAGGTTGCTTTAGGGTAGAGGAGAGCACCCTCACCAGCCTTATCTGGGTTGGACAGAGATAGCTTTTTTTTGTTGTTGTTGTTGTTGTTGTTCATTTTGGCCATCCATTTTGCGTTATTTAGGCTCTTTTTAGGTTTTGTTCTTCTTGAATCATGGTCACCTTTTTCAATATATGTTTCAGGAAAATGAAACCTTTTTTTTTTTTGGAATTCTTGACTCGCCTGAATAATCCTTGTTCTATGCAAAAATGGACAAAATTCAAAGTTAATATAAGGCTCCTGTAGTCTGAGCCTTAAGTCTTGTTTCAATGTATATATGGTCATGTCAGTATCGTAAGACAGACTTGAAAAAGATGCGAACATATCCTTTAATGTGCAACTTCTGTGTGAATTTACACTCACACACACAAACTCATACTGCGCTGTCAATCTAGACTTAGTTGTGTGCTCTAATGAGCAGCGAGGAGGATTTTTAAATCCCATTTTCCCAATCAAAAAACATGTGCACTTTCCTGAGACCAAGACGTTCACCTGTTGGCCTGTGTGGGAAATGAACTCATTTACTTTGAATCGCTAATTACCAGCCTCTTTTCACTCAGTGAAGTAGAACCAGGGTTTAATATCGATGGCCTCCTCTCATCCAGCTAATCAACAATCACTTAGTGATGAAAGTGGGGAGAAATACATTAACTGACTTTGTCATTAGCAACAGCTCTAACCTTCTCACTCGTTTTATTTAACCCCT
>JAJHUR010112868.1:1742-23563 GCA_027495735.1 Lutjanus campechanus | reverse complement strand
TTTTTTTTTTTTTTTTATGAGAGGCTGCTGCAGGCCTCATTGGAATAAAGCTTTCTGACTCCTGCTGCAGCACCTATCCATCACGAGCGTAATCTTTACTTTAATGGGGGAGAGTTAATGTTTACTTTGTGAAGTGAAGGAAATGACCTGCCTGCTGTACATTAACAAGAAGAAAAAAAAGAAGTAAACCATTCATCTTCATGTGTTGTCTGTGGAATGGTGGATGTGCTCTGAAGTTTTCATTGATTTTAACTGCACCATAAGCCCAGATGAAAGTAAGTACTGTGTTAAAGGGATAGTTCAGCTGTATTAAGTGCTTATCAATAGTCAGTATATTAAGTACAGCAGACACTGGTTGGCACACCCCTGTTTGGAGATGCAGAGAGAAGTACCATCATGGAAGCTAAATAGTGTACTGCTGTGGACAGTGTCAGCAACAAAATGTATTTTAGCCAATTAAATAAGGTCCACCTAAATAAATTAATTTCAGTTCAAGCGTATGCTATGTTTAGAATATTTTCACCCCTTCACCATCAGACAGCCTTGTCCAATGGAAAAACCGCTGTTATATAAGCCAAATATTGCCCTCTCCAAAGCCACCAGACTCCACTGCCAAAAACATTCATTTTACTTGTCAGAACTCGGGAGTTGGAGGTCTACAGCTGCCACGGTCCATTAGTTTGTTTGTGTTATTGTGTGACTTTGGTGCTTTAAAATGTTTGGATTCACCAAAGTCACACAAAAACACACACAAACTAACAAATTGGGCAGCAGCAGTCCAGCAACTCCTGTTCTCTGGAAAGAAAAATTACTGATTTTGCCCATGGACTTGGCGAGGAGAAAGTGATATTTGGCTTATATAGTGGAGGTTTCCTGTCGGAAAAGGCTGTCTGAAGGCAAGGTATAGCAGTGAAAATGTTATAAATATAGTGTACACTTAGAGTGATATTGTTTTTTTGTTTTTTGGTACCACTTTACAATCAGCCCCTTATACATGATTTGTAATTGTTTATGATTAAGTTAATCATTAGATTGTAAACACTTAAGAAACTTTAATAAACACACAAGTTATAACAGTTTTCATAAATCAATGGATGCTCGCTATTTTTGGCAAGATCCAGTCATACCTTACTAGAATATAGTCTTACTACTGAGTTACAAACATTTATAACTGGCAAAAGGGAGCCTTATTGTAAAGTGTAAAATGATGCGTACTGAAAATGTCAAGATAAACAATGCGGAAGCCTTATAATATGAATCTGATTTGATATGTTAATATCAAATATCAAATGTGCCAAATGATGGTGATGGTGGTGATGCTCTTAACTTATTAACAAATATCTGATCCTAACTGTAAACCATTTAAAACCCATTTATAAGGTTTTATGAGTCTTGCTGTAAAGGGGTACTGTTTTATTTTATTTTATTTTATTTGGGCCTTTTTCAAGTAGCTAAAATACATTTTGTTGCTGACACCGTCCACAGCAGTACACTGCTTAGTTTCCGTCCTGACACTCCTCTCTGCTTCTACAAAGTTGGGGCATGTCCACCAGCATCTTCCATGAGTAATAGTGACAATCGATAAGTATTTCATACATCCTATCTCCACATCAAATATTCCAAACTATCTCTTCAACATGCAGCAATGGTCTTATTCACTTTTCATTTTTGATCTTTTTCCACATTTTTTCAGCTCCTAGGCTACAGGAGCAGAACTTTGTAGTGTGCTCAAATTACGGTGATAGATGTACCCTTAAATGATCATTAGAAGAGCAGAAAAAATAGAGCAGCTTAGGTAACTCTCTGTGGGTGTGCGAGTGCTGAACTCTCTGATTCACAGCCCAATAAGTAAAACCTCTCACTTTCTGGGCTGCTCAGTTGGCCAAACGATGTTCTGCTTACACCCAGCCGCTGCCAATGATCTAACATCCAAACAAAAATCGGCATTTGCAAATTCCCCCCTAGCGTTCATCAAAGCCGCATCGAAATCCACCACTTCTAAAAGCTCAAAGTGTGCACAGATCATGCGAGATGAAACAGGGGAGATTGATTGAGAGAAATCCCCTAAGCTGCTTCTGCATCTGGTTTCTGCCACTCCGACTCTTGATCTGCAATGTCATTGAAGTTCCAGTGCTCCAAGAAAGCACTCAGGAAAACTACTGCGGCTGCTGAAAAAAAGAAAAGAAAAGGCTGACATCACCTTCCGCTGTTGGATGAATATTCATAAAGCAGGAGGAGTGGTGTAGGTGGTGAGGTGTTATTTATTTGCGTGTGTGTCCGTGAGAGTGTTTGCGTATACACAAACAAGGAGGAAGACATGATGAAAGTGCACATTTGACAAGCGTCTCGGTGGTTTGTGACAGGAGAGAGGTCACTGTATCCTCCTTGGCGCTGATGGGACTGTCACATCTACTGACGTCCCTGAGCCTCATCCTGCACACACACAAAGAAATTGACTTTTTTTTTGTAGACAAAGTTTAACCCAAATGCCACAAAATACATGTGAACATAAACAAAAAGTTACGTTAAATGAAAATTCTAGTTCGATATGACTTCCATAGTAAGTTAGAGCCATCCTTTGTATAATTATGATAAGTTACATGGTGATATCACCATAAAGAAGGGGAAGAAAAACAAGGGGAGTCACATCATTTTACCGCAAACAAACCAAAGTGAGCGAAAATGCAGCCAAAACGTCAAATTATCACTCAAACTATCTGTTGCAAAAATCCATCACAGTTTACATACTTCCTGGTTCAACTTTGAGCTACTCTACTGCTCAGACGTTGTGCAATATGTCCATCAATTTTTATTTTTTCCTCAAACTACCATCCAAATGTGGAAAACATTTAAAAGATCCCATCTTTAAACTTCTGAATTCCATATTAAATCATTATGGCTAATCGTTAAAGACTCTAAAAATGATTAGAGGTTTCTCATTAATTAAGGGTTAACTACTAGTTAGTTCCTCATTCATTTTTTTCATTAACTAATCATTAACTAATCATTAGCAACTCTATAGAATTTGATTACGAGTTACTCATTAACCAGTGGCTGACTAGGTAATTCCAGTGGTGGACAGAAGAGAAATACATTTACTTGAGTACTGTACTTAAGTACATTTTTTGAGTACCTGAGTATTTGTTTTAATGGATTCTTGTGGCTTTCACTCCACTACATTTCAAAGAATATTGTACTTTTGACTCCACTACATTTTGAAGAAGGTTGTCATTACTTTTAGTCTAAGCGTAGTTTTGAAGTCAGCTGTTGCTGTTTTTTCTTTTCTAAAATGCAACTGGCCACACGCTGTGTTCCTCTCAGAAGGAAACCAATCACAGTACCCGCTCTCAACTGCGACTGATGTAAAAGCAGAAATACGTCATCCAGGCGCGCTCTGTAACAAGTGCAAGGAAGCTCTCCCTCTTTCATTCAAACAAAAAGCGGTAATGGCGGCAGTGCTCTAGTACTTAAACTCGAGTAAAATTTTGACTGAGCAACTTTCACTTGTAGTTGAGTAATATTTGACCAGGAGTATCTGTAGTTTGACTCAAGTACTGGGATTGAGTACTTTGTCCACCACTGGTTAGTTCCTCATTTGTTTTTTGCTCATTTTTTCATTAACTAATCATTAACTCATCATTAGCAACTGTAAAAAAGGTGAGTAGGGGTTACTCATTAACTCATGGTTAAGGTTAGTTCCTCATTCATTCCCCAGTAACTACTCAGTTTTTGTGTACTTTATTTAAAAGTGTTTCTAGACTTAGATTTGTCATGTATAGCTCTTTAGTATATAATTGCAATATGAAACCAAGTTTAACCAGATCAAATGCAACAAATGTGTGAACCTTTGCTCAGAACTTGGTTCAGACATTCAAGTGTGAAAAGCCCCTAAAGCTCCTCCCAGTCCTTCCAAATGCTGAAAAAGATGCACACACACACACACACACACGAAGACACAGATGTACACATTAGAACAGGAGGATTAGAAGAGAGGACTGGGCGCTCACGCAGGAGGAATAAGCACAAATTATGGCAACAGGAGGCTAGAAATGCACCCTCCATGCTGCACTGTAAGCAGTCACACTGTGTTTGTGTGGGCGGACTCGCTGGCTTGAGGAACACAATTACTGACACACCACAGCGCTCATTTGCCTCCTGAAACAGTGCAGCGGCTGCTGCATTCTGTAGTGCCTCTCTCAAAACTGTGCTTTGTCTCCCTGCTGATAGAATACCCAGCAAACTCAAAGCAACACTGCTGCCCTTTGTGTGTGTGTGTGTGTGCGTGTGTTGCTCTCTTTGCCCTGTTATTGTAAGACGCTGCAAGGATGCTGCTGCAGCTGTGTTCTGCTGGCCGCCCTTTTCACTCAGTTGGCCTTTTCGCTTCAGCTCACACTCTTTTCCATCTCAGACATCGATACACTGAGCGATTGCCTTGTTTAGCCTCCACAGACAAACACACACCAACGCACGCCCAGACAATATACAAATGTCTCGCATTGATGTCATCTAGCTTCTATTGTGGCCTCTAGTGCACAAACACACATGCACACACTTGGATGTAAAATATGGTTTTGACGGCATTCATCAGGATTAGAGTTGCCATGTGCTCAGTTTAATTTCCTGACAACCCAGCATTTGAGTTTCACATTTTAGAGATTAAAGGTACAATGTGTAAGAATTTTAGTTTTAAAGATTCGTAAAATTCAAAAACTAACAAACAGAATGTGAATAAATAACCGTTTTAATGTTGCGTCAAAGACGTCTGCATTGTGTTGCAGAGATATCTACTGAAGTTAGCGTGCCAATATCGCAGTCAGCAACAACAAGCTTCAAGCTGCAACCGACACACTAAGAATGGCAAATTAGCCCCTGGGTGCTAACAGCGTGAACATAAGCAAGCTAGCAGCTGTTACCTTTTCTTTTGCTGCGATTTAGCCATTTTAAAGCCAGGGTTTGCCTCAAGGTGTGTGGAAGTTCCACCTCTGACTCTCTCTGTCAGCAGCATTGTTGCTACATCCTTGCCTTAGGCTCCACCCAAGGTGATTGTGATTGGTTTAGAGAAATAAAAAGTTGCTTACACTACAGCTGACTGATCATGTGTGGAGCCAGACCTGTCTCCAGCACTGAGCACTGTGGAGGTCTGGCTATGCAAGACTAGCTAGCAATAGCAACACCAGCTGCTTGTTTAACTGAGCTAACAAGCTCAGGGCGGCTACAGTTAGCTGGTTACTCTGGTGATATGCAACCGTTTGGAGTATAAATTTGACAGGTGGCCAATTCTTACATATTGCACCTTTAAAGACACTGAAAAGCAACATAATTCAAATGACACACACACAGCATGAATAATAATTCCCTCCACACAGAAAAGCAGCCGGACAAGCAGCCTTTTACTATCTGTCTGGCATTTCTCTCTGCCTCACGGCCGTGGCAGGTCAGTAAATTGAGTGCATCTACACAGAGCAGGTTCCCCACACATCCCCCCTCACACTGGCAGCAGCCTCCCCATCATCCTTTTCACCTGTCACTCAGTGCCTCTCTCAATTAAATGGACCACTAAACACCGGTGTTCAACTCCGAGGAGAGATTTCCTCTGAGGCGAGGGGCTGCGGCTCCACGGGGCAGAGTCCCAGGGCGGAGGGACACGTATGCCCGTGTTCGTCGGGCAGCTCGGATCATATGTTTTTGTGTTTGTCTGCAGCTGCAGTCACACAGGAACAGCAAACCTGACTTACAAGCCTTAGTGACACTGATCTTTTCACGGCTGTCTAACCATGGAAAAATCCGATCCTGTGTGGGCTCGCCCCGTTTAGGCAGACAAGAAGAAGAAAAAAAAAATCAGATTTGTGCCAATGAGTTTAACATCAGGATTTTGAGTCTGTGTGAAATCAAGCAAACGGCTGAGCTGAGGCACACTGTTCGAATCCGAAATGAAACTCGCGTCTGATGACATGTCTTGGATGGCTTCCTCAGGGTGATTGAACATGATTTGTCTCCTGATATTACTGCCTCTGTCTCTCATCTTCTTCCCCTCTCCTCATTTTTGTCCTTCTTTCTGTTGCTTCCAGTGGCAGCATACACCAGCATACATGTCTGTGTGTGTGTGTAGAGAGAGAGAGAGAGAGAGAGAGAGAGAGAGAGAGAGAGAGGGGAGCATTTGGGTATTCAAAGAAGCCAGCCCACTGGGGAGCTGCAGCGGGCAAAGCACCAATGCTCACTTCGAAGTGTGAGTTGAACGTTGGCCTCTAAATCGAAAGGCTCTCTCCCTCCAAACGCCCCCTCAGTCCAGCCTCTGATGTAACAGGTCACTTTCACACACCTACACTCTTTAACACCCTGTTGTTCATCCTTCATTGAACTTGAGTTGGTGCACAGTAGTAAGCCTACTACTACTAGTAGTATGAGCTATTCATATGAAAGTGTTTTGGCAACACAGTCTGATTTCAGGGAGAACATTTGAGAAAAATATACTTAACTTTGAATAGATGCTATTGTAAACAAATCCAGTGAAAATATTCCTAAGAAGTATTGTCTGTGTTGCCAAAGCCTTCACTGCAATCCCCCCCAAGACAAAAAGCTAAATATATCAGTGTCATGGTGGTGCTAGATGAAAAGTCACGGAAAGTCACGAAAGTTGAGAGAAAGGCCTGAGAGCACACTTGCCAACCTTGACACTTCAAAAATAGGGAACATTTCCCCTCAAAATTTAGAGAATTTCTTTCCTGCATTCTGGTGACTTTTAAGGAATGAAAATAACAAAATAATAAGTACACTGCAGCTGCATTTTTATGTTGAAATTTTTAATTTTACTTTTAATTCTGATGAAAGAATACAGAATAATTCATCCCTTTACTGTGAACTTGCATAAATCTGGCGCTAACTAATATTCATCAGTGTCATTCATTTAGTTTTTGCCCCTGCCACTAAAAGAAAATTGACACGGCAGATTTTGCAAAATGCATGCCCCTTTCTGTTATGCTTGGGGATTCTTCTAGTCTGGTTTGGAGTAGCTGTATTATTCAGTGGAAACAGTAGACTTTTAGAGTCGTATAGGGCTTACAAAAATTGGACAGTGTCGGAAACAGGTTGTGATAATGAAAAGGAAGAAAAGGTGTGAAAATTGCCTGGGGTTCCATGAAAGTCTGCGTGAAATTTCATAGTAATCCACCCAGTAGTTTTTGAGATATTTCAGACTGACCGACTTGGCCGTCCTTAGAGCCTTGCTGCCAGTCCACAGATTATCACCAGACGTATTCGTTAAAGGCATACTATGTAGGATTCCCCCCCAAAAAACAATGTATAGACTCAAATATACAAAATAATCAATCAAAGCCCTGTATTTTCTTATTTTGCTGTGTTCTTGATGTGTTTGGACGTCAGCCTTTGGGCAGTGTTCTGTAGCCTGCAGCCATTAACAGCATGCAAATTGTGAAGCTGTGACTCTATAAAAACGTAGCAACCAGGTTGCATCCCTGTCTTCGTTTCTCTTGTCTGTTCTCTGTCTGTATCATACATGTATAAAAAGCTGCAGGTCTGTGAGACTGTTTAACCGAGGGTGGGGCTTCACTAACTTCCGTGAAACAATCAATTAATAATGTTATTTTTCTAATTCAGTGTTTCTCAACTTGGGACCCCTAAGGGGGTCGAGAGATAGCTTCTGGGGGTTGCCAGATGGTTGTGGAGAATAAAATAACATAATATATTAAGGCATCAGCAGGGAATGAAAGCCAGGAAGCAGCTCTGAGCGATGTCAGCCCCTTAAAGACATTCAAACACTCAAAACTATGCAAAATACAGCCGGCCTCAAGAAATATAACAGCCATCTCACTAATGAATAGGCCTATGTCTTGGCAAGAATCTTTAATCACGGGTACACGGGTTACGATTCAATATATTGCCATAGATTGTAATACTGTGAGCAAGTTGATATACTGCATTTTTTTTTAAATCTAATTTTAGTAAAACTGTCATAGTATAAAGAGAACACCACCATATACATCACATTTCAGTTAGGAAAAAAAGAAAAAACTTTTTTCATGCAATCAGAATAGTGAACAAAGATGGCAACACAGCTGTCTAACATAACACAAAATGAACCACTGCCACAAATCTTGTAAGAATCAGTTCAGTAACACAAAACATAATATCGCAATACTCAAGTGTACTGATATTTTCTCACACCTTCATTAATAAAACTATAAATAAAACATAGAAATGACAATGACCAACATAAGCCACCATGTTCTGAACAATCATACACAATCACAAAAAGTTAAAAAGCTTTTTTTACATCCTTACAACCTTTACCAGTGATATAATTTGCCTTAGAATTGTCAGTCCAGTCCCGTGTGAGTTTGGTAGTTTTCAAGTGTTAATCTCCAGTGTTGGTAGTAATTCCACCACTAAACCTGTAATTTACTTTTTCAAATTAATAATGCAAAAATCAAAATTACTGAAATGAAAATTGATTTTTGTCTCACTTAAAAATGACAAGATGACTGAAATTTAGATGGGCTCATCACTTGTTACTTTTCTCACCTAAAAATAGTGGACAACTGCAGAGAAAAGGTTGAGAACCACTACCGCTTTGTTCTCACCGCTCCCTCTCTTCATTCACTGTCTAGCTCACTTGACCACCACCGAGTTCTCTCACTAAGAAAGAATTGTGTTTATAAAAAGCAACCACCAAATCTTATATTAGTATCTCTTTAAAGCTGTAGATTGTATTGTTGTATTGTACTGCATTATTTTACAAGACAATCCTGTCACTCTGATTTCACCTCCAAATATTATATAAGTTGTATCATTATGTCGTTATGTCATTATGCCGTAATGGGTTTTTGTATTACCACTGAACAGAGCCACCTCCCACATCAAAGGCTTTCTGGAAAAATAATAAAATAATCATTACAGTCAAAGCACCAGCTGATTTGTGCAGTCAGCAAAAGACACTCTTTAGATATGAACTGTTTCCTTTCTGGTCTGACAAATGCAAAGGACTGAAAGAGAATGAAACATAATTTCTGCCCCAAACTTCTTTGGTCAGCAAAAAGATGTTGCCATTCATCATAATGAGTGATTTGATTAAGCACTTGAAATCCTATGTTAAATGTTAATTAACAGGAAATACTTCCAGGGCCAATGAACAGAATTAACTGTCATTCAGTGAAGTCTTTCATTATGTTTTTGTCAGTTTTTCTTTAACATTCTCTCCTTCCTATTCTCTATTATTCTCAGTTTTTCACCATTTGCATCATAATCTCAAAATAGACTTTTTATTGATTCAGTGATAAATAAATAAAGCCATGTAATATTGTTTTGGTAGTGCACTGTGAGGCCAAATATGTAAACACTTTTGAATAATCCTCTCTTTGTATCTCTCCCTCCCTCTGTCAGTCTCGTTCCATCCTTTTCTTTGTCCCTCATTGTCTTTGTGTCTCCAGGTTATTCCTATTAGACTTTATTCAGCATGGGGCTGACAAAGACCTGCCTGCTGCATGCTGATACAGCCACCGAGCACCGCTCCAGCCTTCTTCTCTCTGATGTTACGCCATGCACACACACATGCACATCACACAATAAATTCTCTTTATATTTAGAGCAGGACGATGTGTGTGGAAAGTGAGAAAGGCAGAAAGAATAGTGGCATTAACAACTAAATAATTTTCCTTTGCTTGGCCAGAGAACAGAGGAGCGAAAGAGTTCCCGTGGACAAGAGAACAAACGCACAGATTCTGATCCGCCAAGAGGAGGAGAGCAGTGCATTTGGAGACAGACGAAGGGCAGCAGACAGTGATGGATGCACACAGACGGTGGGCGACAGTGAAAAATGAGAGGATGGGAATTGTTCGTGAAGTGACACATACTGATGATGGCGGCCGTGGAGCGAGGGCTGAAGAAAAAGAGAGGGATGGAGAGGGGTGTGTACGATGAACCTGAGCGGTCGGGTCAGTGGAAGTTAGTTTCACGCTGTGCAGCCTGGCCATGAGTGTGTGACATATGTGAACACACACAACCCACATACAGCTTCATCAGTACTGAAAGGACTGACACATGTAGTGGAACGGTTACACCAACAGAAATATGTGGCAAAGAGAAAAGCAAAAAATGACAAGAAAGGAGAAGAAAACTATACAGATAGGTGGCAAAGAATGAAAAGTGAAAGAAAATGTAAATATTTTAAGGGGGTGTGAGCGTGCTGTTTGGTTGTGAAAGAATAAAGAATATAAAAGACAAGGATGAGAAATCACATGGAGATGGTGATTCATCAACTGTGTTTAAACAAGCTCAAATGGATTTTTAAGTCAGGTAGATTTACTCAGAGAAGTATGAGAGAAGAAATGAGCTGCAGTCATTTTCAGATCAGATGAAAAATGTCAAAACATTTGCTGGATGTGAATAACAGAGCACCTTGATGCTTCCGGTGTGTTTTCTAACAGGAAGAAAGACTGTAGTGAACTAAATTTCACAGTTTTTGTTGCCATTTACCTTAATTTGGGTCAATTTCACTGATGATCTTTTTGACATGTGTTTAAACGAAACCAGACTAAAATGCATTAAAGGGGAGCTTTAAATTATGCTTACAGGTGCTGGGGGGTACTACTGCATATGTGTAGCCCATTCCTCATCTTCTCTTGAGGGTGGCAGCTTAAGCACCCACCCACCTGCCCCGGCTCTGCCTCTGATAGGCTATACCCTTTCAGGTGTTTCCTAAACGCAAATATTTTCTATGATTTCGCCTTAGACAGGCCCAGGAGGAGAGGTGTCGGCGTAACCAGCAAGTCAAGATAATGTCTCCTGGTGGCTTTAGGCTACATTAGCTGCTATCAGCATAATACACCTGAATCTCCAACAGGTGGTCAAGTTAAAGCATTGTGGGTAATGTTGGTGATGTTTGACAGATAAGAGGAATGTGTGGAATAAAAAAGATAATAAGAAACCTCTGGGGACCATGAATGTCTGTGAATAATTTTGTGAAAATAAAGTCAAACTGTCAAGAAAAAGTTGAAAGACCAAGTTGAGAATAAAGTCAAAATGGCATTTCAGCTTAATTCCCTTTGTACCCTTATGTCTGGACGGATTACACATATGACCATGGCCCCATTGACATATTCATATACATGATAGTATAAAAGTGCAAATAAAATGAAGGATTTTTTTCATTCATACCACTATATAAAATATGTATGACATTAAAGGAAAAACCCTTTTTTCACAGTAAAATCATTACTTTAGACTCCCATGCGAGACACATAAATATTTCAGCATGTATATAAGCATGTGCAACGAAGCATGTGTTTGCATAGATATATGCATTTGTGTGTGTATATATTGTAAGTGTGGATATGATATGAACATGTTTCTTTTTCACCTTGTAAACATTCCCATATGCAACACTGAAAAAAAAAAAGTGGCAGAAGCAGAAAGAAAGGGTGCAGACAGACAGTGAGAAGCCAACTTTAGCACCACTTCCAACATGCAACACACAGGATTATTCACAGGCGAGCAGTGTGAGGCAGACCAGATCGCATCGCCTGCAATCTCCCGCAAAGAGAGAACTCATTTCAAATATAACTTATAGAATACATTTCCCTGATTGGAGTTCCTCTTTGGCAGCAGGCCTTTTAATCTAAATACCTGCAGCACCAATATATTTAAACCCTGTTAGTGCCATAAACACACGTCCCTCCATTAGGTGAAGAAATGCCCTTCAGAAATATGCAAATAAATACGAGAAGTGCTGAAGCAATTAAGAAAGTGAAGTATCTCAGTTTGATCAGATCGATCAGCGCAAAGATGAAGCACTTCTTATTTAATGTGTCCGAGCCCAATAAAGTGCTCATTAGCAGGTGATGGATAACAAGGGCCGTTCTTAACCATCAAGCGTACATCCCCGTCTAATATGAGTCATAAACAACGTACAGTACGGATATGACACCCATCAGACAGGCAGGCGATCAATCTGTCATTCATTTGAGCCCACTGAGGAGGACTAAAAGGCACGTCGCTGAAATAGTGTGCCGGGCTGTCAACATGTCAGCGTCACTGGTAAAATATACTGTAGTGCACTCTGACGACTGTGTGAATGATGAGGAACACAATCGCAAAGTGGAATTTGGCAGTCGAACGAGGTTAGCCCTGCGTGACCTCCTTTTTTTTTTTTCAGGCTCTTTAGCTGAAAGAGAGTGCTGCCGGCCACTCTGAGGGCCACTACTGTAATTGAACCGGGCGACGGCCGTGTCCAAGAAGTGCTTCGCCTTGGCTGGAAAAGAAGATTGAAGATCATAAACAAGAAATGATCTCTTGCATGGCATCAAGAGTGTCGTCTTGCCAGTTTAGATGCACCGAGTGTCTTTTTCTTTGTTGTCTTTAAAGCACCGGGGAGCAGCAGAAAGCCAAACTTCAATAGGACGGTGGTGTCTTGTTTCTGAGTGACTCACTGGGTTTAATGAGGGTGTCTGTCAAAACAAAAGGCTTTTCTTTTGATGTCTGGTGGTCCTGTCTTCTGACAGCTATATCAAAGCTGCATTAGTTTGGTGGTGGCTTGAGGTTTGTTTCTCTTATTTGATCTGCAGTGATTCATCTTTTTATGAAATCCATCCATCTGGATAATTTCCGAAATCCAGAGTTCATCTGTAACATTGATATTGTTCACCTGTAAGATAAAAAAAGATTTTTTGGTAACACTTCATTTTTAAGGGGTGCATAAGACTGTCATTATACTGTCATGTCCCTGTCATGACACCTGCCATGAACACAAAGAAGTCTTTACGAATGTTTATTAATTTTGTCATTGAGTGTCATTCGGTCAGTTGTGTCATTTTTAATGCAAAGTTTACACTGTTTTTGATGTCTTTGTTATGACAACGCAACATTAATCGAGACGTCTTTGTTATGACAACTTGACATTAATTGGGCAAATAATGTCTTTGTTATGACAAGGTGACATGATCAAACTTAAAGTAACTGTTTATCTTCATGTTTTAACGTTACAGTAAACTGTCATATGTGGTTGCTTTTGACCATGGCTGCCATTAGACCATTATAAGTGTGTTATAAATATTTTCCTTAACCTCAAGTAAAGTGGTTAATTTTGGACTTCTCGTTAAGATGTCTTTTAGTACACTGTCAAATGCTTTCGTAACGGCGTCAGGAATCTTTTCCTGGACTTCAGCTAAAGTGATACCATTTGGACTTAAAGATGGTCATAAAAATGTTATTAAATGTTATAAAGCCAGCTTGATCAGAGAGCACACTACCAAGATGGTTTAACTTCATGGTCCCTATCTTGCACCCGGTGCAAAGCTGTTGCGCTGGCGCCAAGTGGCTTTGCCATCTTACACCAGCGCAAGTGCCATTTTTACCACATCTGCAAGAAAGCACTTGCGCCTGGTCTGTGTGGCCATGAGCGGGAGGTCTAAAAATGAAGGCAAAACAAAGGTGTGGTCCGGCATGTTTGCTATCGTGCTCAGTGCATTGGACTCACGCCTTAGACCACCTAAAAACTAGTTGATATGCAAAGTCTGTGGTGCAAGAATGCACAAAATAGCAACCAGCACATTTGGCTGATGCACACACACGTCTCCACAATCACAAAACACCTTCAATTATGTTAAATCTTTTCCCCACACAGGAGTGTGTTCTTTGAACATATTTTCTATCAGCAATAAAGTGTGAATATTGAAGTTAAAAGCATGCGTGTGTGTGTGTCTTGCCCTTGGCTGAGGTGCACACACACATCTCCACAATTACAAAACACCTTTCATTTATAATAAACAGCCGTGTGTCCGTGTGTGCCTTGAAAGTTAATCTCACTAATAAGGAAAAAGGAATTATTATTGTAAAGCCTTATAAATCTCAACAGACCTGCCAAATGCGCACGGGACAGGATCACAGCTGTCAGATCGTCTTTAACAGATCAGTCACATGACACCTGGAGCAGCTGTAGTGTTTGTGTCTGCGTGTTTATTTGGATCCAGAAAAAAAACACAGTAGTGTTAGCATATGCTAGTATGCTTTCACTTCTTGAACCAGGAGATCTGTCTCCTTGCTTGAAAATCTTTTGTCTTTGTTTCCTCCTGGTAAAGCCACCGTCATGCTGCCACTGCTTGCGCTCATGGGGCACCTAATTCTTAAAGGTGATGAGAGCTGGGTTAGGGTTAGGGTTAGAGCCCCAAGAGTTACCTGATGGATAGTTATCAGCTAATTTACTTGCTGCTAAAGCAGGCTAACTACCATCTGCTCTTAACTGTACCTGATGTTAGCTCAGTTAGCCATGGAGCTAGCTGCTTAATTAGCTGACTAAACCCCAGGGTGTCAGGAGTCAAACCCAACAAGAAAGCCACCTCGGAGCTGTATTCCCCGACAAACTATCCACTGTCACCACATGTTAATTACAGGCAACAGCCTTAAACATAAAGACTCCTTCGTGACACATGTCCTGACATGGTTATGACAATGTAATGGCACACCCCTTCACATAACGTGTTATTTTTCTTGATTTAGACAAATAAGAAAACAAGTGGAGCTTTGTTTCTGATTGGTCACCTCAAAGCCTCTGACCCTGCCTCCCCAACGCTCAGGTGCCCCGCCATCTGCTTCCATTGTCCTAATGAAGCACGTCCTTATCTGAGGTCCTTGGAGACGCCACCTCCGCACCAGCCTAATCAGCCTCAGAAAGCTTTGGCCCCTCTGGCAGCATCCTCTCTGGGCCAGGCCACGTCTCAGCCCAGATCGGTCATTTCATCAACACCCGGTGCCTAATGAACTCGAGGATGGAGGGCAGCGAGCGGAGAGGAAGGAGGCAAACCAGGGAAAACCACGAGCGTAGGCCCTTTGTACTAATAAAGAGACTCTTTCCCTGATGAAAGTGGCTCTTTTGTTCCACATTGGGCACACTCGGAGGACGGGCCGGTCGAGGCGATCTGACCACTTTAACATTCTGCGCGGTGACAAATGGTCAAGCAGTGAATTATTTCTCCCTTTTGGGAGGTCTTTCTTCTCACATGCCAGCTCTGTATTAAGCTCTCATTTTAACTGATTGGCTCCTTTGTGCTTCGAGGCCCACACGCTGCACTCGCAATCTCTCATTCTATGTATGCAAAATGTATATTTCTTTGCAGAGGCAGCTCTTTCTTTACTACGTTTCAACCAGGAAAGTCACATTCATTCAATATCAAAAGGAAGACTGTGAACTCTTAAATCCAAAAGCCAGACGTACGTGCTGTATGGTCTTATATTCCATTTAGAAAATGATAAAATTAATAAATTTAACTAATGAGTTATTAGAAACAGTGATTAGCTGAGATGTATCTGTTTAAATGAGGGGAAGTGGCCTTGAAGAATATTACTTATAGCACTTTCAATGTTATAATCGAGCATATTAATCATTTATATAACCCCCATCCACTGCGCACCCTGCCCCACCTCATGCCAGATTGTGGCTCTAAATATAGTCCCTCCTGTTCACTCTTTTACACACACACACACACACACACACACACACACACACACACAAATGTACAGGACACACACGCGCAGGAACACTGTCAGACTTGTAAGACTTTCCCTCCAGCCATGTGTTGTCTCTCTGATTGAGCTCCCGGTAGATAATTAATTCGCGTATGGACAGATGCCATATGGAAGTCAGTCAGGTTAGAGCAGGGAAACTAGCTGTCCCCTCTCGTGTGTGTGTGTGTATGTGTGTGTGTGTGCGTTTCTGATCATCTGTAGGCCGCAGAACTTTATGCCAAGTTATAATGCCGGGTTTTTAAACAAACTTGATTTATATGGTTATTCTTGTAAAGTAAGCTCCGGCAACGATGGCGGTGCATTTCCATTTAGAGGAGTTTTATTGAGGCAGGAGAAATGATAAAGCGAATGATTTATGAGTGGGAGCGACATGCCGGGCTAAATCTAATCCCGCAGAGGGAGGGGGACTCCATTCTGAAGGAGGTAAGAGGGTAAATTTGGCAAATTGCAGATGGTGTGAGGAGATGTGATGTAAAGAGATACAGGTTTTGTGTGCTGAATATGAACACTTTAAAGGAGCCATATGTAAGAAGTGGCCACCTGTTGAATTCATTCACCAAAACCTTCGCTAAGCCCCTCCTCTGAACAGCAACTGTCCAATCATTGATTAGCAACCTTAACTAGGCACAGCAGGCCTGTCAAGCCTATGTGGATGGGGCTCAAAGAAGACCGATACTCTGTCTCATGAGTTTGGAGGGTAGCACCTTTTTGTAGTCTTTCAGATATTTAAAATAATGATTAAACTTTGTCTTTATCTGCCTTAACATAAGCTGCAAACATTAGCAAGCCCAGCTAACTAGCTTGCTACCTACACTTATGTTTCCTCCAGCCAAAGTTCTGTTAGATAACACTGCATTTGTCAAACTCATGACTTACTTTCCAGGGGTTATGTTATGTGGAGAGTTTGAAAAGTAGGATGTAAGCTGGTGCAGAATAAAAAGTGGGCAGAAGACAATGCACCTCTCACTGGCTATCCCTAAGGTCCAAACTGAGATCTAAACTGGGTTAGCTTAGCTCTGATCCTGGCTCTCCTCCTGAGGCAGTAGTGGTCCAGCTGGTCTGGCTGAGTAACCGTCTCAAGGTCCACTGCACTTCATCTAATTTTACATCCTTTTCTAGTGTTAATTAGAGCATTTTTGTTGTCTATCATAAAGATATTGTATTTCACCATGCGTCCAGTGTTTGCTGGGATTTAGCTTTTGTTTTAGCATTAAGATTATATCACGTACACAACCATTAGAAAACTTAACACGTTTCAGAATCTTCTACAGGGTTCTGTTTGCTGCTTGCGTTTACTTCTAGCTATGAAATCAAAGATACTGTTTCCAAAATTAGTGCCAATTTTAACAATAAATCTGTGACCGTTACTACTGTAAACAGAATATCTGCAGTGCAAGAATGGAAAGCTTGACAGATATAGCAACAGTAACTAATCAAGGCGGGGATATAGCAACAGTATCTAAGGACGGGGCTTAGGGAAGCACCAGAACAACACCAGAAAGTTGGGGTGTCCAAATCTATTGTAAGAAACAAAAAAATGCATACCATATGCCTTTCTTTCGCTCCACAAACATGTAACTTTGATAACTTAGTATTAACATTAACCCTTTCAGCTCAGTTCACTAGCCAATGTTAGCATTGACAGCTGTTTACTTACCAGTCTAGAAGAAACGCGGTGAGTTCAGCATCAAACTTGGTCCCTTTACTCACCAAGCACTGTCTCCAGCAGTGGAAAGCAATGTCAGTTTTTGCCTGTATTTCCAGTCACTGAGCATGGTTTCTTGCCCTTAACTTAGGAAGCACTACTTCTCCATCTTCTGATGTTGGACTGAGGGCGGACTGGATGCTACAGTGACTCAGTGTTGCATATTGAGGTACAAAATGGTATTACAAGACAGGATGAAAGCATGCTAACTTTAGCTAAGTATCTCTGCAGCACAATACATAAACGTCTTTAACATGACATCAAAACTGTTATTTCCTCACATTCTGTTTTAAAGATTTTGACCTTACTGAACATTCTTGTACCAGCTGTGCAACCTATAATCAATACATTTCTTATCAATCTGACAAACCCTTGTAGTAAATATAACCACCAGTATAACAGTATTATCTAGCCATGACAAGAGGTTAACTTAGTGTATCCCCCAAAAAATGCTTTTCGGAAGTGCCCCTTCACTGTAGCATCTGCTGGTGTCTTCTGGCTACTCTGCACTCATTAGCAGGCAGACTGGTACAGGACTTTCTCCATCTGGTAGCCCCAAGCAGCACAAACTGTACCGCGCTCAGCACAATACAGAGCTCATACTAAACACCAGTACAGGCAACTCAGTATGAAGCTCCCACAGCCTGGGATCAATACCACTGTGTGTACAGCACACTGAGAGATTCTTTTAATGCATAATGTAACACAATGTCCAATCCACCATAATGAATGTGTTGGGCTGTTAAGTTTTTATTAGCTTTACAGTTAATTTCCTCTATGCAGCAGCTGATATTATTGAACACTGGATCCCGTCAAAGTAAACACTAAACTGATGCTGACACAAAAACACCACAATAAACAGCAGGAACAAAAAACAACAGTCTGGACCATATTTTTGCTCAGTTCTTGAGGGAATTTCAGCTCTCAGCAGACACATGGTTTTGGTGCACACACCTAAAGTAGGATGACCGGAGTTCTGAAGTTAAAACTGGGGACATTTCCGGTTTGGTGGTAAATATGTCATTAAAATATCCAATTTTATTGTCTGTTAAATGAAAGGAACAAGGGACAATTCCAGCTTGTATTTTGACCACAGTGACTGTGATAAAATTGATAAAATTGGTTAAATAGTTAAACTTAAACTGTGGGTGCCTTTCCTCCTTAAATCTCTTCCTATCCAGTCCTCTTTAACACAAGGTTAAAAATAGGGACATTTCCAGGGACAGCTCCAGCTGTGGACAGGCCACCAAAAACAGGGACTGTCCCTGTAAAACAGGGACGTGTGGTCACCCTAACATAAAGAAGTGTACCATTTCGGTTTTCTAAAATCACTTTAGAGCTTTAAGTTTTGCAATTTCATTTGTTCTTTATTCGGCATTAAACAAAAAACTTCACCTTTTCTTTTAACCGTTCTGAAAAAGTGGGACCACATGTGAACTATATAAATTGGAAAGTGATGTGTCAGCACGACAAAAGCTGTTTTTAGGGAGCCGGGGGTGCCTTTCGAAAAAACATTAAATCTGCCAAAGAGTCAAACTTGGTAGGAAGACGGCAACTTCTGTAACTGAATAACAACCACGGTCTTACTTTTTAATGCATGATGCTTCACTTTGACGTCGTCTTTGTCAAAACATCAGTGCAGATGCAACGTGAGCACCATCTTATTGTTTGTGGTTGCTGTTTTTGAACCAAGAGAGCAACAAATAGGACTGTGTTGGTGTGATTATAATGTGGCTCACACAATGACATTAGAGAACCCATAACGCATGCATTTTCAGTGTGATTGCTCCCAGTGAGAGGTGGGGCACTAACCCTGACTGAGTTAATGACTACAGGACAAAAACTTGCTTCCTTATGTGTTTTTCCCTTGCAAATGAGCTATTTTGGAGCTCGGGGAATGAAATGCCTCACCTTACCTTACACAGAGCTGAGCCACCCTCATGCAATCTGGATGCCATATTCAGAAACACTGACAATTTCTGCTGTTTTTTGCCTAAAGTTACAGCATAAATCGCCCAAGAGGAGGACAAATTAAACTTAGTTTTCTCTGAAAGTCTACTCAAACCAAACAAATCATTTGGGCCTGTCTGTCATTCCTATCCCTCTCCTGCCAATCGTCTGCCTATTGCGACAGTGTATTCCTACCTTAACATTTCTGGGATGCTAGCTGGGAGATTTGACAGAATGGCTCATCTGTAAGCTGTGGTATTTTTAGGAGAATTTGATGATCCATGTGAATAATGAAGTCAGATATTTCCTCCAACATTCAGTAGAACAAATCAAATCATCTAATGTGCCTGATAAAGATCAACGACAAGGTTTTATCAGCTAAATTCCCCTGAAGCGACAAGCAGTGTTTGCTTTTAAAGCATTTATCGCAAACATATTTAACAGGCATGACACAGTTTCACTCAAACCAACAGTGAGACAAGAGACACGGGGCTGAGCATGTGATGGTATGGACAATTCCCAATGCAATTCATGTGGCACAATGGCAGGATTAGCGCTCTTCCATTCACTGAAGGGATTACATGGAGGGGGCGGCGCAGACTATATCTGTCTGCGGTGCAGATGAGACTTTTCTCACACACTTAAAATGATTTATGGCATGGAAAAGGCTGGAATACAGCGAGAGGGAGAGAGGAGTCAGAGAAGAAGGCACATGGGAGAGTGTCATGGGAATGAGAAGGAAGTTGGAAATGAGGTTGGCTTGAGTGACAGTTAAGTGAAGTGTCCACAGAGAAAAGATGAGGTCCATGAGGTACAATATGCATGACTAGGTGCAGTTCAGCTGTAATTAAATATTGAAAAGTCATTTACCTTCTAAAATATTTACATTTTTCAGCAGATTTAGTACATTTGCATTAATATTCCCACACATGCATGTTCGCAGTCACTGACCACTGTTGTGTGCGCCTTTTCTGCAATTCAGTTTCATGTAGTTTTGACTCATGTGGGACGTTTGAGTCTGTACCTGCAGGTAAATGCTAACATCAGCATGATGTCATTCTCACAATGACTATGTTACATTTTGCTTGAGGGAAAAAAATGCTCTGGCTTGGTTGTATTTTTATACCTGAAGCACCCCAGCACTCTACATTAGATTAGGCCTAAGTGATTTAAGGGACCTTAGACTAGAATGATGGGGTGTTTGGGTTCGTTAGATTCAGGTAGATACCAAAAAGTTTTACCTATATTGGGTGAAACTCAGATTACCCTGCTTATGACCAAAACTGTAACACTTACCACTATTCACCTTTATATTTAAATGACTGGACCCAGACAACTTGTTCTTTTTGAATAACAAAAATATAAATTTACTTAAAGTTTAGTTGTACAAAAAATTACAAAATTGCCTTTTAATTTAAATGAAGCCCCCCCCACACAAATTAGACCCTTAAAAAATAAATTAAAAATTACAAATGTATCCTTTAGAAAATACCAGTAAACCAAATTACCTTGACCCAAATGATACCACAAACTGTAATATTACTCCAAGCTTATCAACTCTCACTTGTTACTGCTGTTTACTACTATTAACTAGAACAATTAGCTTCAGATCACGTGCATATATTAACCTTTATCAACAAACGTGGGCTCACACACACTCACAAAATAACACTCTCACAGGCCTGTGTGTCGTCCTTGCGCGGTGCGGCCGTTTGAATCTTATTCACGGAAGAAAGAATAGCAGATAATCTCACCCACAGGTTGTGGCGTTGAGGTCCGGTAGACAAAGTTGGAAGTCTGAAAGATGAAAAAACAGGCAGCAACGGTGAAGAAATCCACGTCAGGAGTCCGGGCGCAGTCCTCCGGAAACACAAAGCAGTCCGTCAGCGGCTGCGTACTCTGCTCTCGCGGTTTCCGAACGTGGCGTCCTCCCTTGGCGTACGTCTTCCCGGCGTTGAAGCACACGAGCACAAACAGTCACTTTACTCACAGCTATTCAGCAGCGGATGTAACGAACAGTCCGAAGCAGCAATATTCTGCTTCTTACCTAAACTTTGACTGGCTATCTACAATAGCAAAAAATTTCCACCGCTGATTTTCCTTCTTCCGTCGTGTTTCTCCTCCGTCCGTTGTTGCTTGCTTCGTCTTCCGTCTCGATGTTTTTTTCTGGCCCCGCCCCCCACCTGCTCCACCTTACCTACGACCAATTACCACAGGTGAATCTGACTTGACAACTATGAACCAGTGAAACACTGAAATGACATAGACGAAATTAAAGCCACGCTATGCAGGTTTTAATCTAATTCAGTTTACACCTGTGTTTATCTTCAATATGTCATCTATGACATATATAACATTATATGAACAGATTATTTTAACCATTTACTCAGCTATTTACACAATACTTTATTCATAACCAAATTAATTTAATAACTCAGTTAACCATTTATTTTCCTTTATAAACCAAATTTACTTTCAGTTTAAACACCTTATTGTGTTATTTTTATCTGACCTTATATTTCCACCGGGCTACATAACCAATCACAATTATCTTGGGTGGTGCTAAGCCTGGAATGCAGTGACAGTGCCCCTGCCAAACAGAGTCGGGGGGATCTTGTTTTGGTGGAATGTTTGC
>JAJHUR010112866.1:9611-20118 GCA_027495735.1 Lutjanus campechanus | reverse complement strand
TCTGCTAGAGGACCAAGTAAACCCTGTGCCACACAGTCACACCTGATCCTCAGTGCTCCCACTACAGGCCTAAGTAGACCTATACATTATAGAGTTGAAGAACTTATTGTAGAACTTTTCAGAACCAGCTCTCACTGAATATTTAAACTTCTCTAGCTTTAGAAAAGACATGACATCCCTGAGCTACTGAGTGCTGAAAGGAGCTTTAAGGCTCTATCTTACGCTGATCTAAAGTACAAGTCGAAAGCACGATGCGCGCTGGATTTAATTTATTCAAGGTGTGTCCAAATCCACCTTTGCCAGCTTGAGCCAGGGGTGCAAGAATATCCTGCCCTGTCCTGGCCCTTGTGCCAGCAGTGCACAGCAGAATACACCTATCATCGATGCTTGGGGTGCCAGTTAGGTCAGCGCCTAACAATACTTCTTTGAGGTGTAAGTCAGTATTTTTTTTTTGTTTTTCAACTGCACATGAAAGTCAGAGCATGTACAACAAAAACCTCATTTTTTAAAACCCATTAGAATACACAACCAAAAGCAGACAAAGCCACAAACAACACAATACCACTTCAGATACAATTTAGTTCAAGAGTATTGAAGAAAATCATAAACTAACAAACAAACAAAAAAAAAGCATTAGAGAAATCAGAGCAGTCAGTCGCTTCCAGAAAACCCCAAAACAAAATGTCACTTCCTGTTCAGTTCAGTTCAGTGCAAAAATAAAATAAGTCAACTCGATTCAAAAAGAAAAAAGTTCACTTCACTTCATTTACAAAAAAGAAGAAGAAAAGACAAAGGAGGAAACTAAAATAACCTTACAGATTTACCAGAGTCGCTTCACAGTGAGTCCAGTCCAAGTCACTGTCAAGTCAGTTGGGGGTCATTCTCCAGCGGCTGCTGCAGCTTGAAGACGATATGATGAACTGATCTGCCAGCTCCAGGGATTAATGGTCAGGGGTTCCAGCAAGACAGACACATGTGTGAAACACGGACCTCTTTCGGCAAAAATGAAAGACGGACGCCAAAAACGCTCTCTCTCTGGCAGGACAGCCTCACCACTCCCTCGTTGAACTGCGTGCGCCATCTTGGAATCTCCTCATTTATGAAAAGGAGGTGATGGTGGACATTGGCTCAGGAGTGGATGTGTGTGGGATGGGGATGAACTTTAATAACCTTCCGTGGTAGTAATACAGTAGCTGATCGCTACAAGCTGTGTCCAAGTACCTTGATTAATTCATGGGTGACTTTTAGGCTGAACATGAAATAAAGCAATCAGAAAGTCAGCTATCATCGCCTTCAGTGCAAGTGTTGGAAGATTTACCAGGAGGAAACAAAGAGAGAAGATTTTCAAGCGAGGAGACAGATCTCCTGGTTCCAGAAGTGAAAGCACAAGAGCATGCAATATATGGAGACAGCATGACGTCTCCATGAATGACGAAGGTGTTTTGTGATTGTGGAGACGTGTGTGTGTGTGCTTTGGCCAAATACACCAGTTGCTTTCTTGTGCAGACAGACCAATTGCACCACAGACTTTGCACTTCGACCAGGTTCTAGCCGGTCTGTGGTGCAAGTGTTTCCGACTCCAGTGCACCAAGCACAAGATACTAAATGCGTCTGACCACACCTTCATTTTCCCTTCACTTTTAGACCTCCTGGCCGTGGCCGCACAGTCCAGGCGCAAGTCCATTTGCTATCTTGTGGACTTGGCAAAAATGACAACTGCACTGGTGTAAAATAGCAATGCCACCTATGCGCATCCACTTTGCGCTGTGTCTCAGATCAGGCCCTCAGTGGACTTCCAGTGGAAAGGAAGATAGCGTCTTGTCAGTAGGGAAGCAGAAGCGAGAACATCTAATTGGTTGGAGGTCATGGTCATGGGTCGAGCAATCCTAATAAAATTACGTTAATGAAGAAAAAGGGGTGTTGAAACTAGTTGGTTTGCTTCTTGTCAGTTCTCAGCATTGCAGTTTTACTACAAAGTTCAACACAGGATAAACCAAACCAGTTGTGAAATACTACATTAAAATATCATCTTATTCTTCAAAAACTTGACTTAACTTCAGTGCCTTGTGGTAGCTTTAAGTCAAGCCACTGGCTCATTTTACCCCTCAGCGTTTGGCTCACTTTGGCCCATAGCCACCATTTTGCATCGCTTAGCAATTCAGGCTAATTTTTAACTACATGGTTCACATGGTTTCATTCATTTGCAAATCATCAACATGTATAATACACATTTTCAGACCTGGTTAAATTTGCTTTGACAGAACTGTCATCATTCCTGATATGCAGAAAATTTACTTTGACGAGCAAAAAATGTTTTTTGAGTAAATAAATACTTTCCACTTTTCCCATGTGCTTCTCACCATCACAGCCTGATAGAAATGAGGGGCACTTCTTAAATTTATGGTCACATGACAACAAACGCTTTTAAGAGTGGTTGCCCTTGTGTACTGTTTTAGCTTAGTGGCCAAGCACTTCTGGTCTTGTTTTAACTTTAAATATTTTGGTAGAACACAGTTAAATGTCAGACTAGTTTAAGGATGGACGCTTTCCAAACCAAAGACAAACAAATAAGAAGCTTGTAAAATAATAAAAAACACCATCATACTGTGTGTTTGACTTTTCCCAGCAGGTCCAAGGCATCATGACTCTCAGGAAACCTCCAGCATACTGAACATCATGTAGAGGGATTGGAGGGCCACATCTGCTAATGTGTGTGTGTGTGTGTGTGTGTGTGTGTGTGTGTGGTATGCACACTTAATAAATACCTCCTTACATGTGCGTGCAGTACTGCAAAACAGCAATGTGGGCAGCACACATGTACATACACATGGCCTTCATTCATAGTGAGGCGACTGCTGGGATCAGAGGCCGTCCACTGCTTTCTTCTATTTACAGAGAGCAAACTGCTTGTAATTCTCCACTGTTACACAATACACCAGTAATGAACACAAGAGCCGGAGCTGGTGGTAGCCCCAGTCATTCAATAACTTGTGTACAGAGAGTTCATGTTGACCGTGTCCCTGACTAATGACACCCTGACTTCTGGTGAAAAAAACATGTTTGACATTATATTTCTAGAGTAAAGTTGCAGTTTTTCCCATTAACTTCAATACAGTCAGAGTGAATGCAATAATAGCGCCCATTCAGTCCAATAAGAGTTGCTCACCTGGTGCATGAGCCCAAAAAGTTTTCTAGCTTCCAGGTTTACTTCTTGGTTATACGCCCCCCCTGAATATGCGCAGTAGTATTTCCCCCCTTGACCCCGCCCACAAATTCCTGCTCAGCCAATAGACTTTACATTGTAATGATGTTCAGTGATTTTAAAAATGTCTTTTTCATCTCCAGGAAAGTTTTACAGCTATAAAAACTCCATGGATCCAAAATTCATATCTATATATCTATATTGTTAGTTTTATATCTGGAAGGCTTTTAATACATTTTTAGATTGTCTGAAGTTGTGAATTCTTGTCTGGGATGAGGCTGTTTTCTGGCACAAAGCAAGTTTAGAGATCAGAAAAATTAAAGCAAAACAAAACATTTCAGAAATTATATATATTTCATATATAACATAATTAAAAGAATAATACATTTTGAATTAGTGTTGGTGTAATTTAATAAAATCTTTTATAGGACATGATTTGCTCCAATTCTCAAGAATGGGTGTGCACTGTAAAATAAATAAATAAATAAAATAAAATAAAATAAAATAGCTGAGACAACTTAAAATTTCAAGGCAACACAGAGCAAAAGATTTTTGAGTTTTGAGTCCAATTTAGACTCTTTTGAAATAAAATTTTAAAAGTTTTGCTGACATATAATTTACTTTTCTTCTTTATAAACTTTCCTCTTTAGAAATTAAAAATAAACAAATAAATAAAAATGGTCACAGTGAGCTGTAAACCTGATTTGTCTTTTTTTTTTAGTGCCTGAAAAATTAAATAGTTTTAATTGAAAATATTACTTTCACTTCATGAATTTACTCAACATTTTATTAAAGACAATGTTTTGAGCAAAAAAAAAAAAGCAAGAAAAAAGGAAGAGGAGTCTGAACCTGCCGGCTCTAGAGTAAACACAAAATTGCCTTTACCGAGGCATTTCAAAAAGTCTATCTAATACTTTTTGTGAGTGATAGGTTGGCGTTTGTCTCTGCGGTAAGTCCATTGAACAAGAAAAACAGTCCTGACATGCTGTGTGCTGTCTGCATGTGGCTGGTGTGAATGATCCATCCATCACAGAGCTGCAGTTCACACTGCGACAGACAGTGTTGGGACTGTGGAAGCAGCTGGATCCTTCATGATTGACTGTGTGATAGAAGGACCTCATGCGGAGACACAATATATATGTGGTTCACCAACATGTCTTTGCATTTCTTACACCAAACAATGTATCTATTCAGACTACAGTAACAAAATGACAGAGCAGCACCACTTTCTCCTTCAAGAAGCTCGTACATCAGGTTCAGTCAGGACGCTTCTATCCTCAACGTGTCCGAGCACTGTGGGACACAGTGTGCTTTAAAAGCGAAACAGGTGGTTTGATTGGTTATGGTTATGACTCATACCACACCTACTGATAATATATTCATCCTAATGCCAAACTTTACCAGAGTTGTCCCAGTCAGAAACCGCTCTGTGCACCACTGACCACTGAGCTTGTGCCATGAGCCTCTGAGTCACAAAAACAGAGTAAATATAAAAGCACTGCAAAATAGAATATGCTTTTCAACAAAAATATAAACGCAACCCTCGTTCTTTCTCCAATTTTTCACCAGTTGAAGCAAAAGATCGAAGACTTTCTGTGCACACAGAAGGTTTATTTCTCTCACATTTTGAGCATAAATTTGTTTTAAAATATGTCTTGATTTAACAGCAGGATTATTGCACAGTTGTGCCTCTGATGATCCTGATACAGCAGATGGGATGTCATCTTTAGAAACTGTTTGGAAAAGGGCGGGCACTTTCAAAAATATTGGCAGGTGATTGGATGAACTGTCTGTCATGTCTAACATGGGCTAACTTCAACCAATTGTTCTTCCTTCAATGAAGAGTTACTCTCCAGTATCTACACTAACCTCTTCAGAAGCCGCCATTGTTTGTTCGAGATGAATTGCGCCAAGGACGCTTCTTGCTGTTGTCACACCTAAAACCACACCCGTAGCAGTCAGTTGTCCACTGATTGGCTGTAACATCTTTGGTGTGGAAACAAACAGATAACTTGAAGCCTGGCGAGAGAAGGTCAGCCTCAGACTGGTCACAATAAAAGGCCACTCTAAAATATGCAGTTTGATTTAGAAGGAAAAAGTGTTTATTGGGCATGGCACTAGTTCAGAGGGGAGCAGAAAACAAGTCAGTATCTGGTGTGACCAACATCTGCCTCATGCAGTGTGACACATCTTAAACAATTAATCAGGATGTTGATAGTGTGATTGGTCCACTGCTTTTCAAAGGCTATGCAAGATGCTGGAAACTAGCTGGAATTGAAAAATGCTGTCGCACAGATTGATTCGGAACATGTCAAGCATGCTCAGTGGGTGACATGTCTGGAGAACATGCAGGCCATGCAAGAACTGGGATGTTTTCATCTACCAGGAATTGTGTACAGCAGATGAATGGCACAACAACAACAACAAGGCCTCAGGATCTCATCACGGTGTCTCTTAGCATTCAATTTGTTGTCAATAAAATGCGCCTGTTTTTGTTGTTCATAAACCCATAACCCCACCCCCACCATGGGGGCAGTCTGTTCAGAGCACTGACATTGTTGAGAAGAGAACACAACTTCTCCAAAGTGCCCGTTTCCAGCATTTGTCCACTCAAGTTGGTTACAGTGATGAAATAAACCATGGTGAACATGACAAGAACATGAGCTTCCATGAGATGGGTTTTGTGCAGTTTGTGTGGTTTGTGCAGAAATTTATTAGTTTTGCGAACCAAGTGTTGCATCAGTGCTCCGGATGGTTGCTCTCAGACCAACTTGCAGGTGAAGAAGCTGGATGCAGAGATCCACCGCTGGCATGGTTACGCGTGATGTGCAGTTGTGAGGCCAGTTGGATGGACTGGCCTCAGTCCATCCAACTGGCACGACATTGGAGATGGCTGATGGTCGGGACGTGAACACTCAATTCATGGGCAACAGCTATGGTGGACATTCCTGCGCGCCAACTGACTGCTCCCTCAAGACCTCCACATCTGTGGCATTGTGTTGTTTGAGCAAACATCATCTTTTACAGTGGCTTTTATTGTGACCAGTCCAGGGCACACCAATAATCCAGCTGTTTAATCAGTATCTCTACATGCCACACCTGTCAGGTGGATCTTGGCAAAAGACAAGTACTCACTAACACAGATTTTAACAGATTTGTGAACAAAATTGAGAGAAATAAACATTTTGTGTGCACAGAAAAGGTCTTGGATTTTGATTTTAGATTTACAGTATGATAGTATAATACTGATCAAACCTGCCCCGGTGGTCCGTGGAATGTCTTAACCCATATTTGCTCTGGTGTGACATTTGTTCTGATCCCATGCAAGTTAATAGTTAGAGAATATTTTGTCATTTTAATTTTATTCCATCGTCTGAGCTTTTCTGCTCAGTCAGTCAGTAAAATTCTGGGTGAAACAATGTTTCCTCGGCATAGGCTAAAGACCTACAGAAATGAATGACACTAAGGTTAGAATACAGGAGGCTGTTTCAAAACATTTTACCACCTGCCTTAGTAAAACCAACTTTATCTAACACATGCAAATAGCCTGTTTTTGTTTTTTTGTTTTTTTCTGTGAAAAGTGGATCAAATATTGTACAATGCAATAGGGGTGGCTTGCAAACCCACACAGAACTCTAACCAACTCAGTGTAAATGTTGACTCATATCTGCTAAATGTGTTTGTAAGTTTGCCATTTTCATTTTAGAAGGGAAATACAGTCGATATGTTATTGTGGTGTTTTGCTGTCTTCAACTGGCAAGCAAAAGTAAATCAATCAATCAATTAGCTGTTATATGACTAAAATCAATCAAAAATAGACTATAAGTAAGCCTCTGGCTCAAACCTCATATCATCATATTTTGACATTTTATTTTATTCTATTTTTTACATAAATCAAATCTATGGGTCACCAGCTGCCTCAGCCCACCCTGTTGGGCTGAAGCAGCTGGTCCCTCAGCCTCCCTCCCATACAAATCTGTTTCAGCTTTATCATAACACATGACATCAGCAGCATGTCTGTTATATGTGTTCGGTGTAGCAAATAATACATGTAGCCACAGAGTCTTAACCCTCTGTTTGAAAAACAGCTATAAAAAGACACTTATAAGGCCACAATTACCAGTTCTCTGCTCTGTATGTGGCTATATTTAACCCACTGCTGTATAAATAGGGTGGATACAGCTGGATACACGTCTCTGTGGAAAACTCTCTAACTTAATGCAGTGTGTGGATCCATGTGGATGGGACCAGTTGTATATTTCATACCTCTGAAATGATGCCTTCAAACCAGTGTTATGAAGGCTAGACAAAACAACAACCCATATTAGCTTCACAGCTAAAGGTCTCCTTCTTATCTAAACGCATGGACACTTGTCATGTGTTGCACTGCTTGCTGGATGAGCTACCATACAATATATCAGTTACACTTAAATCAAAAATGATATTTTACACAGACTGCTGACAGACTGCTGCTAGGCTTAAACAAGCCTTACTTAGTCAGTTGCAGATTGTATTTTGGTCTTTGTTGTGGCTCATAAACTGACATCCATAGAAAAATTTAGTCTCTTCTTAATACAGAACATCAGCAGATTAATTCCATACCCGACATGTTATGATGCACTAAAATTAGGCGAGATTCAAGATGAATAAATCTTTGTTTTGTTAGTTTTGCTGCCTGGTTGCTTGTAATGTTCTAAAAATTGTTCTGGATTCTGGAAATAGATTTTCCCAAAAAACAATGCATAGACTAAAAATCCCTCTCAAACATCACCCATGACCAGCCAGAGGAGTGTGGCAGCACCTGCATCCGAGGACACCCCACCCTCCACCTTTCTTTCTTTCTCATTATTTTGGTGAGCTTGAGACGCTTTATTAACCCAAAATGCTGGTATTTGACAACCTGGGAAGCAGAATCAAGATGGTTGCTCTAACAAAAACTGAGACTTTTGCAGCTGCAGTAGGTGCTTCACCACATGTTGCCTGGCTGTAATCTGCTCTCAGTTGAGTGACCTCTTCTAGTTTTCTTTGGGTTTGACATTACAAGTGACTAGAGAGGATTTTTATAAAAATATAGACAATCAAGTAACACTTTATTGAACTGCCAGGTTGTTGAATGGGGTTTAGGGTGACAAGAGCATTCATGTCTCCAAACGGTTACATGGTTTATGCATTAATTTGGGAGTATAATCCAGGCTTCACTCAGACTTATCCTGGGTTTGGGCCAGGTTCGCAGGTGCCTGTACCTGTTGCAGACAGAGCAGATGGGATGACTTGACACAGGGGAATGATTTTATCTCAGAGAGCAAAGTGAAAGCTAGGAGCGCTCACTCTGCAGCTAATTCTGGGAACTGAAGTACACACAAGTACACTGCAAACTGTCTGACAAAAACAAGCGGGGCAACGCAATACATACACATAATCATGTTACCCAATGTTATTTTTTAAATTTTGATTAGTGCGGCCCAGCCATGCGCATTCTAACATTGACAACCTCCTACTGTTGGTTTGTGGGTATCTTTTTATTTTTGTTTTCCCTAAAATCAACAATACTTATGATAAACAGTTGTGCCCATACTTACTCATACTTGCATAAGTAAGCGGTCCAGTTGCTGTGATGCTGCACCGTTCCTTCTCAGCCAAACCCCGGTCCTCAGGGCTGCCCTCCACTGACAGCACACAGGCTGTAATTTCCAGCTAAAACTGGGATGATCCAAACCACAGAAAAAAAAAAAATCACATTTAGAACCAACACTCAGTTTGTGGCGTGAAGCCGCTGCCAGACCGCTTTAACCCAGAAATAACCCGAAAACTCAATTTGGACAAATTGTATTTTTCACTCTGCATTCTTCTTTTGTTTATACTCAGAGGAGGTCAGTGGGAGTCTGGATGAGTACAGAGAACCCATCACAAACCTATAACTTGTAATTTTCCAGTGAAATATATTCAGAGCAATTTGCATTTCAATAGAGAACTGTGGCTTAAAGTGCATGCTGTCAACATGAAGGTGGATGTATTTTTGGTCACACCAGACAGCCACAGAAACACAAGTTGTGTCATTCAGCATTCAGCCTAGTTTACTGGATTTAATGATACTATAACAAAATGTACAAGCAGTCCACTCTCATGCCCAATGTGTCAAATATGACAGCTTGGTCAGTGCACCTCTTCTGACCTAACTGATGTTGTAGGTATCACTGTAGTGTCATTTCTGGAGGCGCCCCTGTAGTGTAATAATGTATTTTGACATACCATTAAAGTCAGGTGATGTAGTATAAAGAGTGACAAAATCTGCATATGGAGGAGGTGGGGTGGATGGATCCTCAAATAAACAAGACTTTTCACCAAGATTTGTGTCCCATATGAAACCACAAATCCTTTTTTTAAGACTTTACACAAGTTATGTAAGTTACGTAACTTATATTACATTATACTTTCATATTTTTCATATGTAACCAAGAAGTTTTATTGACGGAACCTACCCATGTTTTGTTTCCTAAACCTAATCAAGCAGTATTTGTGCCTTTACTTTGAAAGTCAACACCGACGTTGCATAGTTATTATTGCTAACTTTACTACGAAGCTCTGCTTGTAGAAAAGGTTGTCGTAGGCAACTGGACTTAGTAGAGTTCTTGAAGATGTTTTGTCTCTCATCCAAGAGGCTTCTTCAGTTCTGACTGACTAGTTGGGAGTTCCAGGTATTTAACCTCTGTGGGGTCGTAAACACCTTGAGAGTCATGTGATTCGTGTACCCACCCTTCCATTGAGTGAACTGTTAGGGCCACCTAGATGAAGGTGTGAATGAGAGTTGTTAAGATCACTTGTGAGTCATTGACTCACACTGCCATCATGTGAGTTGTTAGAGTCACATGAGTGTAGGTGCGTGTTCAACTGCCTGGGAGTGATCTTACAGCTCCAGTAGGCAACATTGTTTTGGTATAATTGAGAAATAATTTCATAAAAACCTTTAAGCATATTGTAAATCAGGTGTTCTGAGAGAGAGCTACAATGCTGCCCCTCCTCTATGCCTCTAATTTCAGCATTTAGAGAATCTGTAGTGCACCGTTAGACTGAACCAATCACAGGTCTTTTAGGACCTGGGCGACTCCTCCTACTAGAGCAGCTGCGCGTTCACGTTACTTCGCTCAGGCCCTGAGTCAAAGACGAAACGACTGCAGGAAAAGTTGCTATAAAACGGCATTATAATAAAGAGAAAATAGCCTAATTAGCAACATGCTCAACCCAGGAGTTTGTCAGCTCACTCAGTTACTTTTGAGTTCACCTTTAGTTGTATTCATTCACTTGTAT
>JAJHUR010112864.1:1145-14012 GCA_027495735.1 Lutjanus campechanus | reverse complement strand
CACGTTGCTCTCTTCAGTGCTCCTTAGGTTTTGTTCAGCTCGCCTCTATTTCGGTTTGTATGATATTTAAAGTTACTTGGTGAACTTGTTTCGTAACGTACGCGGTGCATTTGACAAGACAGAGCTGAAAACGGCTCGTGTCGCGTCGGTCACTGCCTCCACTCCGGTGGGGTTTTTTTTTTTTTTTTTTTTTTTTTTTCTTTTTTTTTACCGTCTGCTTACTCTTAGTTTGGCTGGTGATATAAAGTCAGTTGGAAAACTTTTCTCGTACTGAACGCGGTGCTTTTGAGAAGAACACAGTGAACAAGGCTGACATATTATCTCCCTGTTTGCCATCACTGGATGTTTGCATGAATCACCAAGTTCACACAGATCATTAAAAAATAAACAGTCTTACAGACCACTTACACACATGTAGCTGAACAAAGTAGCCTATATTAATATTATTATTGTATATGGCTGTATGCAGTACCTGACACTTTCTCACTGCAGTTCATAAAAATAAATATAATATTATAAATATTACAAATTAAGCTTTATATACACTGTATATAGGCTTTTTATAGGCTTTGAATAGTTCCTTTACTATTGTGATCAAAAACATTGAATCTCAATTCTGAGGCTGTTCTGTAAATATTCATTCATACACTTAAGAATATTCATGTTCTGAGTTCATAAAAAACTTGTTCTGCTAATAATTCTCTTACTTTTGTGATCAAAAACATTGATTTGAATCTCAATTTTGAGGCGGTTCTGTAAATAGTTTTCAAATAAACAATAAATATCGAAACTTCCGATCAATCCATATCAATTTCAGACTTAAAATAATGTACCGATTTAAGCCACATCCTTTCTCGGTTAAACCACGCCCATTTCCGGTTTAGGTCCCGCCCACTCCGAGTACAGATACGGATACAGATAACTTAGATGGTTGAACAGATACAGATACAGATAGTGGTGTACTCGCTCATCCCTAATAAAAACTGTACGAGACATACGATTAAAAGTATAAGAGGGAGGGATAATACAGTGTGCTGAATAACAACATTAGCAGCGACTCAAATAGCCCATACAAGCTAGGGAAAGTGCAAACAGTGCGCATTATCAATTTCTGCCAACATCAGTAACACCACATGAAAAACAAAAAACAAAAACAGCCTGCCTGTGAGAAGCCACAGAATGTCAACCAATCAGGTACGACTACTCCTACCCTGTCCTAAATTCAGAAGGGAAATGGCTGTAGGGACAAAGGAGTGCTTGTACCTGTTACTTTTAATCCGAGGGAGTCTGAGCCGGGGGCCAGAAGGCAGAAACTGGAACTCAGAGTGTAAAGGATGGGAGCTGTCCGAGAGAATGGCATTAGCCTTCCTGATTATCTGTCTATTGAACAGATCTGTAAGTGTGCACTGTTGAACTCCCAGAATCTTGTTACTTGTCTTAATCACTCTGCTTAGTGCATTTTTTGACCTGGTATTAAGGTTGCCAAACCAGCAGAGGAGAGAAAAGGTCAGCACAGATTCAATATGTGATCTGTAAAATAAGATAATCAAGGACCTATCGATCTGAAACTTCGAGAGTTTTCTCCGACAGAACAGTCGTTGCTGGCCTTTTTTCTGCAGGTTCTCTGAATGGCAGTTAAAATTTAGCTTATTATCTAGAATAGTCCCAAGATATTTGTAATTTTCGACAGTGTCTACTGTCTGGCCTTTGATTATTGTTTTTTGATTGGTGTTAAGGGGCTTTTGTCTAAAATCAATGCACATGTCCTTCGTTTTCTGTACATTTAATTGGAGAAAAGCATTGTCACACCAGCCGACCACAGGACCATGAGCATGTTCATCATCATGAAGGAGGCTGACTATTACCGAATCATCAGCAAATTTTAAGATGAATCTGTTGTCATGCCGACTGCGGCAATCGTCAGTGTACAGAATATAGAAAAGAGGGGAGAGGACGCAGCCTTGGGGGGACCCAGTGGATAATGTCATCTCTCCCGACATGCATCCATTCACCCTCACTCTCTGTGTTCTGGACGTTAAAAAGTCAAGAATCCAGCCCACAACATTAAAATCTAAATTAAAATTGTTAAGAAGTTTATCGATCAGAATGTGGGGCTGGATTGTGTTAAAAGCAGATGAAAAATCCGCAAATAGCAGTTTATCATGGTTTTTGTTACCTTCAAGATGTTTAAAAACCCAGTTTAATAAAGTGGCAGTGGCATCCTCAACTCCTCGACCGGCCCTGTAGGCAAACTGTAATGGGTCGAGTAGATGTTCGGTCTTAGTAAGAAGATCTTTCTTTATCAATTTTTCAAAAGACTTCATAACAAGGGAAGTCAGTGCAACAGGTCTAAAATCATTAAAAACTTTAGCGTGGTTGGTCTTAGCCACAGGTATCACTGTGGACTGCTTCCAGCACCTTGGCACCTTCTGTTGGTTAAATGACAGCTGGAAGATATGATAAAAAATGGGAGCTAACTGTTCTGCACAGGAGGAGAGCAGTCGACCACTTATATTATCAGGACCCGAGTTTTTTCCAACTTTAGAGTGTTTAAAAGATTTGGCCACAGAGAAAACATCAAAAGGAGTGTGACCAGAACAGGAAAGTTTGTTTTTCAGATTTAAAATCTCATTACTAAAATCAAAGCAGTCAAACCTAACGTAAAACTTGTTGAGCTCATGTGCCAATTGGTTATCAGAATTAAAACCAGGAAGAGCCACCATTTTGTTGCACTTGATCTCAGAACCAACAATAGTTCTTAGACCGTCCCAAACAGGGCCCAATCTGTTGTTGGCAAGTTCTCTTTCCAGCTTCTCCTTGTAATTCAATTTTGCCTTTTTTATTTCATTCTTAATCTCCCTTTTAATCAGGTTCAGCTCTATAAGGTCACCTTCTCGAAATGCCTTTCTCTTCTTGTTTAAAAGTTTTTTCAAAGTTTTTGACACCTAGGGTTTGCTATTAGGAAATATTTTGACTGACTTTTTTGGAATCACACAGTCTTCACAAAAAGTCACATAGCTACTAACAACGTCAGTCAGCTCATTGATATCACTGCATGATTCCTTGAACATGTCCCAGTCAGTTTTTTCAAAGCAACCCTGCAAGCTCTGTTTGGAATCATCAGTCCAGTTGCGAATCTCTTTGGTGATGATTTTGCCTCTCCTGAGGGCAGAGCAATAAGCTGGTATGAGCTGCACACAGTTATGCTCAGCCCCACCCAGTGGAGGAAGGGGGAGTGACTTAAATGCTCCTCTGACAGAACCATAACACAGGTCCAGAATCCTGTTATGCCTGGTAGGGCAGGTGACGTATTGATAAAAGTTTTTGTGAGTTCTTTTCAATGAGCAGTGGTTAAAGTCACCAAGGACAAAGACAGGAGCATCAGGAGATAGAGACTGTAGCTTCTGGGTCACTTTTAGTATAGACTCCGAGGCTTCCTCCTCGTTGGCTCTCAGGTGGATGTACACAACAGTGACAAATATCTGAGGGAATTCGGGGGGGAGGTAATGAGGACGCAGGGACACGGACAGCAGCTCAACGTGTTTAGTGCACAGTTTTTCTCTGATGATGACGGTTTTGCACCAACGCTCATTAACATACAGGCACACATCTCCTCCCTGTGATTTGCCAGTGACGCCAGCATCCCGGTCTAGGCGGACCGGCTCGCCAAATCCATCAATGATCATTTCCGCATTTGAGTCTCTATCCGAAAGCCAAGTTTCAGTAAACGTCAATAAACATGCGTTTCTGAATTCATGTTGAAATCGTACATGGGCTTGGAGTTCATCAAGTTTGTTACGGAGAGACTGTGCATTAGCAAGGATGATGGACAGTAGTGGAATGCGAGAGAGTGACTGTCTCCGCAGGCGGTGGAGTAAACCACCACGTCTGCCCCGCTTCCTCATTTTGCGTAGCAGAGCATTAAAGTCTTTCTGATCACCGTCCCTATGATCAGTAAAGGAGTCCAGGCTTGGAAAAATTAGATCCAGGGGAGGAATTGACGGGGGGTTGCTCCACTGGAGAAGAAACTCCCTGCTATATTGAGTCCGAGCCGGCTTTTCATGTGACAGTTGGAGACCAGAGGAAAGGCAGAACGCCAGCCACAGTAGGAGAAAACACTCTGTAAACTCCATACTGTAGTTCATTAAGAGACACACCTTCCAGTCAAGTTTTTAGACCAGGACCATATCCACCTTGTTGATCAGACCAGATCCACTGTATTTAAAGCCAGGATCACTAGAAAAACACTTAAAACACTTGCACAGACACAGACACAGATGTACTCGCTGCCGGTCGCTGCACGAGCATGCGCCCTCATCCTGCCCTCTCTGTCTCTCTGTCTGTCTGTCTCTCCCTCTCTCTCTAACTGCGCATTTGCCACAACCTCTGGTAGTATCACCGAGGGAAAAAAATGATCGTTGTTCATCCCTCCAGTCGCCAATATACGATCAGATCACCAATCGGCACAAGCCTAGTTGTAAGTCATTTGTTCAAATATACAGAAAATAAACAAGAACTTGTGAAGAACATGATTATGTATTGCACTTGTTCTAACAGGCCTTAGACATTTTTATTATACAAGAGTAATATGGTACATTCTTAGTTTAAATGACTAAACACATAGTTAAAGGTATGCTTACAATGTTTTTACTACCATGACAAACATAATTTTGCGAAATCTATTACAGTATAACAAAACTTAAAATTAAGTTCAAATGACTTAAAAAAGACTAAAATGAGACTAAAACTAAAACCGATTTCCATGGACTAAATTTTAACTGAAACAAAACAAAACTAAGAGACTAAAATGTGACTTTAACTAAATCCAGTCTTTGGTGAGTGATTAAGACTAAAATGAAATTAAAAATTCTTGTCAAAATTAACACTGCCTATCACTTTGTGCTTTTTCAAGTTCACTGCAGACTTTTTTCTGTATTAACCTTAACTGAGTTCTACAGGTGCCTAAACAGAACATATTTGCTGTTATTAATTAGTTGTGTATAAAATTAATTTATATGAAACAGACTTGTATTAATACATCTGAATTGCATCCACTCCATAAAAAACTACTTTGCAGCCTGAGGCTAGAAACACTGCTCACATATTACTGGTCAAAGGTTGGTGCACTGTTGTCACTTATGCTTAAGTACTTTCTTCTGCCACATAGCAAAAAAGTTAAGTTGCAAGTTAAATTTCACCTTCAGTTTTCACCATGTGCTCAGCCCATACATACACATGCACCAAAAGTATAAATAATGATCCAAAGTTTTATTGTCAGAAATTAACATCAGTTGTAATTCTTTGCATCAGAGACTGTATAGACAAATGGACAACATCAGAACTCCCTAAAAGTGATGACAAAGCATCTCAGTCACCCCTGGTGGCAGGCTCCAGTACAGGTCATGAATCCTGCTTCCCCACACTTTAGGTAATTCTTATCATTTTCTGATCAGTTTGGTTTTAATTAGTTATTTGATGATATGAAAATGGGGTTTCATGCCAATTTAGCTCATTACTGCACAGACTTTGGCTCCAAACTGTGTCACCAGCGCAAGATGGTATTGCTAGTATCCAGGATATTTTAGCTTTAGTTTTGTACAGTGGGGGGAAGAGGAGAGAAATTGTCCATCTTTTATTTATGTCTTTGGTTTCCTTTACCTCTAGTAAATGTCACTTTTCTAGTGTAATCTTATTTTTTTCTTTCAACAACCCAACAGTAGCTTTACACACTCTTGTCCTTACCAAAAGAATAATAACTAGAACTGCCAGCAGTTATGAATGGGGGCCAAGTCTCCCCACGGGACTCGGTCCCCGGCTCTCGCTGAACCCATGGAACACGAATAAAGCCGATTGTAAATCAGGATCACCTGCATGCCGACACGCGCAGGCCATGAGGGCCCATTCATCACCACTTTATCGTAATGGGAAGAGCACTGGAAGTGTGAAAGGCTGAATATGTTTTGTTGTAACAAACCACGCCCACTTTGACCAAACATTACTAAACTTTATGGCCAGCCTTGGGAGTGACTCCACATCATGCTCACCAAATTTCGTGCGAATCTGATCAACTTTCATGTCACTTTTTGTTTCTCTGTTTATAGCGCCCCCTATCAGCCAATTTGCGCCAAATTTGTTACATTGCCTCTGGTTGACCTCTGAAACAAGTGAAACCAGTTTGATGTTGCTAGCTTTTACTTTGACAAGAATATGCAACGGTATGTGTTTTTTAGCTAGCGGAAAAAAATTGTTTATCTATAAGTACCATATTTTTTGGAGTACCAAAATTCTTTTGATAACTTTTCATCAGGCAAGTCTTGAGATTGTTTGTGCCAAATTTCGTGCAGATGGAGCTTATATCCTAGGAGGAGTTCGAAAAAGTAGGTTTTTGACCTGTAGGGACTTACAAAGAGAAATCTGCTGTGGGAGTGGGCGTGGCCTATGTCAGAAGATGTGGCTCTATTTATGGAACACGTGGATATAAAGATTGTGAAGATGCAATTTAAAATGTGGAAGTTACAGGCCAAAATACGTTGGCGTCCGTTACAGCGCCACCTAGTGGAGTAGACGCATAATTTTTTGTATGGGTGGTCTCTGTGCTATTCTATATATACCCTGTAAATTTCACAGCCCTCAGCATAATACTTGAGCTGAAATACATGTTTGTTGTTTATCTTGTAGTAAGCCACGCCCATTTTGACCAGTCGTGATTACCTTCGAGATATGGCCTCAGGAGTGACCCAGCATCATACCCACCAAATTTCGTAAAAATCTGTCTTTCCCTTTAACTGGCATTGTAACCGCGCGGTTGACCTTTTTTCGCCGCCATATTGCTGTAGTAAAAACTCTGAAAACCAATTTTTGGCTGTTTATCCTCATTAACCTCATTGAGTAGTGTATGTAACACCGATTATATCTACTTGGTGGCACTGCTGTACAGAAATATTCTTGTCTGAAAGCTGTTGAAAAAACTGGAAGTGACTCGGTGCTGTGCAGCTCCTCGGAAATGACAAGGAGTACATGTGAAAATTGAAGTAAGAAAAAAAATCTTTTCAGGTGTCAATTCTAGACACCCTAACAATCATATTTTAGGTGAAAGGCATAAATCAGACAATAAAATGTATATCTATAATTCCTCAGAAAACATAGTCAACCGCTCGGTTGAGTTGCCAGTTTAAGCAGTCAATGTAAACAGGCTAGCTATACAGATCTGGATGGCAGTTTAGCGCCATTCATTTGATTTGTGAGCACTGTTGTTGAACAAATAGCTGAAAAAATATACATCATACAGCTTCAATATTTATACTGTATGAATCTGTACAGTTGTGTGAACATTTTGATAATGATATGTCAAAATACTCAGTTTGCAATACGCAGTTTAACTCACACATACACACACACAACTACTCAAAGCTAGCTAGATAAGTAAATGTAGGTAACTACAGTTCATTTCTATTTACATTTTAAAGATATTTTAATGTTTGTTCAATTTGTTTTTAATTTTGAGCGTTGTTGATATTATGATAATGCATTACATTGTTGGTTTTTAAATTATTTACAGACAAGTTATGAAATACATTTGTTAAGGCAGCCCAGACACTAACTTTTCTCACATTAAATAAATCAAAGGTTATTTTAACAAATTATACTCTCTGTGATGTTTTTATATGAAAAAAAAATAAAAATTTAGTTGCAGAAATGAAAGAAATCCATTCATGCCCAAAATTACCCTAAACTGGCAAGTCAACCGGCTGGTTGACTTGCATATCTGCTTCCTGATTGGGTAATCTGACAAATAAAACCTGAAATGTTGCTTAATGAAGAGGCAGAAACACAATGTTACTAATAAATATTTTTTTGCAAATGTATTTCTTAGTGTGGAAGTCAAAAGGTTAAGAGATATAACGTTCCCATATTTGCAGCGCCCCCTAGTGGCCAACATTAGCTAAATTTGGGTTATGGACTTAGAGTCACATGCCAACCTAGTATTTCAGATTTGGTGTCATTAGGATTCATTGTGACCGAGAGAGGCAACTGTTCACGTTTTTATAGCTAGCTAGAGAAATGTATTCGTTAATATTTTGCGCATATTTTGACCCAACACAATTCTTTTGCTAACTTTAGATCAGGTCCAGCTGCCGATTATATGCGCCAAATATCACACTAATCGGACCAAACCCCAAGGAGGAGTTCGAAAAAGTAGGTTTTCCAGTTTTCGCGATTTTGTGGAAAAAAATTATAGGCGGAAATGGGCGTGGCCTAGCCCCGGTGATTCAGGGGCAATCAGGGAATCTGTGGATATGAGGCTTTTGAATGTGCGACATATGGTCCTGGGATTTATAGGCCAAAAGGTGTTTTCATTGGTTATAGCGCCCCCTGCTGGCGGACATATGTCAATTTTTGCAACTGAGGTACGTGCAGGGGTCTGGGCCAGCCCTCCAAATTGCACCGCCCTCCCATGCACGGTTTAGGCTGCAGTACCACTTTTAGCGGTGGAATAATAAAAATCTGAACAAAAACAATAGGGTTCCCAGCACCGCTGGTCCTGGGAAGGTCCCCAGGCCCCACGGGCTTGGCCCCCTAATAACTATAACTAGAACTGCAAGCAGTTATGAACGGGGGCCAAGCCTCCCCGCGCGACTCGGCCCCCGGGCATGGCGGAGCCCAAGCAACACAAACGGCTCTGTTTCATAACCGGGAGGCACGTCGTCGAGGTTTGCTGTCGAGTGTGGGGTCAAACCAGGCTACTCTCTCTCTCGGTTCCTTTTATTGCAATGGGAAAAGCACTGCAAGTGTGAAAGGCTGAATATGTTTTTCGTAATAAGCCACGCCCACTTTGACCAAACATTACTGAACTTTACAGCTGGCCTTCAGAGTGAGTCCAGATCATGCTCACCAAATTTCATGCGAATCTGATCAACTTTCATGTCACTTTTTGTTTCTCTGTTTATAGCGCCCCCTATTGGCCAATTTGCGCCAAAAATGGCACATTGCCTCTGGTTGACCTGTAAAAGAAGTGAATTGATTTTGATCTTGATAGTTATTGACAAAAATATGCAACAGTATGTGTTTTTCAGCTAGCAGAAAAAATTGTTTATTTATAAGTACCGCAGTTTTTGGATTAGCAAAATTCTTTTGATAACTTTTGATCAGGCAAATGTGGAGACTGTATGTGCAATGTTTCGTGCAGATTTAACATAAACCCTAGGAGGAGTTCGAAAAAGTAGGTTTTTGACATGTAGTAACTTAGAAAGAGAAATATGCTGTAGGAGTGGGCGTGGCCTATGCCAGAAGATGTGACTCTCTTTAGGGAACAAGTGGATATAAGATTTATGAAGATGTGAGTTAAAATGTGGAAGTTACAGGCCAAAATGTGTTTGCATCCGTCACAGCGCCACCTAGTGGAGTAGATACACATTTTTTGGTATGGCTGGTCTCTGTGCTATTCTATATTTGCCCAGTAAATTTCACAGCCCTCAGCATAATACTTGAGCTGAAATAAATGTTTGTTTTTTATCTCGTAATAAGCCACGCCCACTTTGACCGGTCGTGATTATCTTCAAGATATGGCCTCAAGAGTGAACCAGCATCATACTCACCAAATTTCGTGCGAATCTGATCCACTTTCATGTCACTTGATGTTTCTCTGTTTATAGCGCCCCCTATCAGCTAATTTGCGCCCAATTTGGCACAGAGCCTCTGGTTCACATCTGAAACAAGTGATTCGAGTTTGATGGTGATAGCTTTTACTTTGACAAAAATATGCAAGAGTATGTGTTTTTTAGCTAGCGGAAAAAAATGTTTATTTATAAGTACCGCATTTTTTGGAGTAGCAAAATTCTTTTGATAACTTTTGATCAGGCAAGTCTGGAGATTCTAAGTACAAAGTTTCGTGCAGATGAAACTTAAACCCTAGGAGGAGTTCGAAAAAGTAGGTTTTTGACATGTAGGGACACGCCCACTTTGACCAGTCGTGATTACCTTCGAGATATGGCCTCAGGAGTTACCCAGCATCATACCCACCAAATTTCGTAAAAATCTGTGTTTCCATTAAAGAGATATAACGTTCCCATATTTGCAGCGCCCCCTAGTGGCCAACTTTAGTCAAATTTGGTTGATAGCGCCAGAGTCACATGGCAACCGAGGATCTCCGATTTGGTGTGATTAGGATTAATTTTCACCGAGATATACAACTGTTTGTGTTTTTATAGCTAGCTAGAAAACTTTATTCATTAATAATTCGCAGATATTTTGACCGAACACAATTCTTTTGATAACTTTAGATCAGGGCAATCCGAGGACTCTATGGCCAAATTTCACAGTGATTGGACAAAACCCCAAGGAGGAGTTCAAAAAAGAAGGTTTTCCAGTTTTCGCGATTTTCTGGAGAAAAATTATAGGCGGAAATGGGCGTGCCCTAGCCCAGGTGATTCAGGTCTGTTCAGGGAATATGTGCATATGAGGCTCTTGAATGTGCAACATAGGCTGTGGGAGTTATAGCACAAAAGGTGTTTTCCTAGTTTATAGCGCCCCCTGCTTGCAGACATATGTCATTTTTTGGCCCTCAGGTCCCTGCACGGGTCTGGACTAACCCTCCAAATTGCACCACCCTCACTTGCACGGTTAAGTCTGCAGCACCACTTTTACCAACGGAAGAATAAAAAAACGAATAATAAAAATCTGAACAAAAACAACAGGGTTCCCAGCACCGCTGGTCCTGGGAAACGCGTATGCTTGTGCATCCGTGTCCCCCAGGCCCTGCGGGCTTGGCCCCCTAATAACTAGAACTGCAAGCAGTTATGAACGGGGGCCAAGCCTCCCCGCGCGACTCGGCCCCTGGCTTTCTCCGAGCCCACGGAACGCGAATAAAGCTGATCGTAAATCAGGATCGCCTGCATGCCGACACGCGCAGGCCGTGAGGGCCTGTTTGTCGCTGCTTTATTGTAATGGGAAGAGCACTGGAAGTGTGAAAGGCTAAATATGTTTTTAGTAATAAGCCACGCCCACTTTGACCAAACATTACTCAACTTTACGGCTGGCCTTGGGAGTGACTCCATATCATGCTCACCAAATTTGGTGCAAATCGGATCAACTTTCATGTCTCTTGATTTTTCTCTGTTTATAGCGCCCCCTATCGGCTAATTTGCGCCAAATTTGGCAACAAGCCTCTGGTTTACCTCTGAAATCTGTGATTCGAGTTTGATGTTGATAGCTTTTAATTTAACAAATATATGCAAGGGTATGTGTTTTTTAGCTAGCGGAAGAAATTGTTGATTTATAAGTACCGCATTTTTTGGAGTAGCGAAAGTCTTTTGATAACTTTTGATCAGGCATGTCTGGAGATTGTATGTGCAAAGTTTCGTGTAGATGGAGCATAAATTCTAGGAGGAGTTCCAAAAAGTAGGTTTTTGATGTATAGGGACGTACAATGGGAAATATCATGTAGAAGTGGGCGTGGCCTATGTCAGAAGATGCAACCCTATGTATGGAACACGGGGATATAAAGTTTATGAAGATGTGATTTAAAATGTCGAAGTTACAGGCTAAAATGCGTTTGCATCCGTTACAGCGCCAACTATTGGAGTAGATGCACAATTTTTGGTGTTTGGTCTGTGTGGTATTCTATATATACCCTGTAAATTTCACAGCCCTCAGCATAATACTTGACCTGAAATAAATGTTTGTTTTTTATCTCGTAATAAGCCACGCCCACTTTGACCAGTCGTGATTACCTTCGAGATATGGCCTCAGGAGTGACCCAGCATCATACCCACCAAATTTCGTAAAAATCTGTCTTTCCCTTAAAGAGATATAACGTTGCCATATTTGCAGCGCCCCCTAGTGGCTAACACTGACCAAATTTAGCGGATACCCGCACCGTCACATGCTAACCCAGCATCTGAAATTTGGTGTTGTTAGCATTTATTTTGATCGAGATATGCAACTGTTCGCGTTTTGATAGCTAGCTAGAAAAATGTATTCGTTAATAATTTATATGCATTTTGACCGAACACAATTCTTTTGATAAATTTAGATCCCGTCCAGCTGAAGAGTCTATGGGCCAAATTTCACAGTGATCAGACAAAAGCCCAAGGAGGAGTTCGAAAAAAGTAGGTTTTCCATTTTTTGCAATTTTGCGGGAAAAAAATATAGGCAGAAATGGGCGTGGCCCAGCCCACAAGATTCAGTGCTGTGCAGGCAATCTGTGGATATGAGGTTTTAAAATGTGCGACATACGGTGTGGGAGTTATAGGCCAAAACGCCTTGACCTTTGTTAAAGCACCCCCTGTTGGCGGACATATGTGATTTTTTGTGTCTCAGGTACGTGCAGGGGTCTGGACCAACCCTTCAAATTGCACCACTCTCCCATGTACGGTTTAGCCTGCAGCACCACTTTTATTGGGGGAAGAATAAAAAAAATAAAAACTTTAACAAAAACAATAGGGTTCCCAGCACCGCTGGTCCTGGGAAACGCGTGTGCTTGCATACGCGTCCCCCAGGCCCTTGCATACGCGTCCCCCAGGCCCCGCGGGCTTGGCCCCCTAATGATTCTTTATCACAGAGCTATCACAGAGGTGTGGCCTACTATTTTTTGATTGATTGATAAATAAAATGTAATCTCACATTTTAGGATTAATAATTTATTTTGCATGCAGATTTTTTGGAAAAGAAATGTGGTTTTAGTTAACAGCTCAGACCAGACAAACCGTTGGGGACCCCCTCGGATTTTTGGGCCCACCATTGGGCTCTCATGTTGAGGACCAGAGATTTAAAAGACATTTTTTGGGTTAATGACAGCAGAAAGATAACTTTAAGTTTATATATATATATATATATATATATATATATATATATATATATATATATATA
>JAJHUR010112861.1:0-11387 GCA_027495735.1 Lutjanus campechanus | reverse complement strand
TGGCGTAAACGGCTCGCAGGCACTTGGATTACACCACACGAGCAGGATGGAGACATTTTGTGTTTGTTTTGTGTTCTTTTTTTAACGTTTTATCCGTGGTCACCATTCACTGCCATTGTACTGGATGAGGCTGCTACCCTGTTTCTCCTAAAACTCCAGGATTGTTTTGTGAACTGAAGATCTTCACCCATCATCACATCGGCACAGTGGTGAGTACATACTGAGTGGATTATTATATAAGAGTGGAATCGCTTTAAGATTGTACCAGAGGCACTTTCATCAGCTTTGATGCCATGAATGCAGCATTTTTGTTGCCAGAGACTCTTTTTAGAAAAGATGTTTTCTTCAGCACAACTAACTGTTAGCATCCTGACAGGTTCTGTCACAAAGAACTCTAAGCGTTAGTGACCTGGTGGCTCAGCGTTTGCCCCATTTACCGAGGCTACGAGTCCTCCACAGCAGCTGTGGGTTCGACTCCTGCCTCCGTCCCTACACTCTCTCCTTTGCTGTTTATCTTCAGCTGTTCTATCTAAATGATGGCATAAAAAATGCCTCTAAAAATAATCTAAAAAGAGCTGCAAGCATCATAACATATGATGGTTACTAAAAAGTGGCCAGATGAGACTACAGAGGTTAAACTTTAAACTCCATCACACCAAACACAAGTTACTTCTTACTTTTTAAAAAAAAAGCTTTTTTACTTCTGGTGATTTATTTACACTTCAAAATCATAAAAATGGAGTTTGTTTGTGAGGATTATTTTGCCAAAGCATCATAAACTTTTGTTTGCCACAGAGTTCATTTTCTGCAATAATCCAAAAACCCCACTGGCTTTTTGTTGATGGAACCACAGCAATGCTAACTTAAGGTTTGGCCTAAAAAATGATGTCATCCCTGCAGCACACGAGTCTGTGTTTGTTTGTTGTTCAAAGTCTGATGCTTCTTTTATGCTGTCTGGCTGCAAATAAGTTTAAAATGAGATGATTTGATTGGCTGTACGTAAGACAGAAAAAACTACTGTGTTGTGTCTGGTTTGTTCACAGACAGGGGGCGCCGTCATGAAACCAAAAACACAGATCTATCTGCTGTAGCATTAAAAAAAAAACATGAAACATAATTTCAGTTTACAGCAAAGGATTATGGGTTCCATGAGACACTTACCTGCCCATGCTGGGGGGATGGTGGGTGGAGGCGTTGGGGTTGGTGGGAGCGTTGGAACTGGAGTTGGCTTCACCACTGGAATAAACAAAAGCAGACTGTCATCAACATGTTTGTAATAAATAGAGAACAACAGTAAACATGTTGTGTGATGAGGTCATTGCTTTGGATTGGTCCTGTCAGGTGATGTCACTGCATCATGTTTCATATCTCAGACACATTCAGACAGTTCATAATGTGACGGGGCGTGTTGTTACTACAGTCATGTTTTCTTTTTATACGTCTGAGGTGCCAAAGTCTGGAGGGATTTTATGTCTGTTTTTCCATCAGCGACGAGGAGGCTGCTGGTTTATGTTCAAAACACAAAGAAGATAAACACCTCACTGCAGCCTGACAGCAGCTGATAACTTATTTTTTCCATTTATGTGATGTATAATATCTGAAACATGTTCAGTTTGACTGGACATTTAATAAGAAGATACATCTATTTTTCATTCATTCTACCTCATTATTTGTCCAGTGAATCAAGAAGCACACAGCTGCACATCAGAAGGCAAAAACAACAAAGACGTAATAAGAATCAATTTGTGTTTGCATGTTTATATTGAAACTCATTTGCATTTAAACAACTCAGATTCATTGGACGGTCCAACCATTAAATCATAAACGGTGACCTCATTAGGTCGAACATTTTGGTTTATCGTTGTCTGAGATTTTACAACAAACATGACTCATTCTACATCATCAGTTGTGAAGCCGCAATCGCAACAATTCACACAAATTCCACCACATCCCTGTGAAGTCTGCCCGACCTCGCTGTTTTGTCCAAACTCAACCACAACTTTTCCGCAAATCTGACCAATCATCGTTGGTTTCTGTGAGTTCTTAGCAGTCCCGCACTCAAACATCATACCTGCACGTCTCAGTAAACTGACTCAATGTTTTGTTTTACTACTCACATTTTAATATTTTCTAATTTTCCGCTTGCTGTTTTGAGTTTGAGCCCTGAAAAGGTGACCTTCATCATCTACAAATAAAGTTTTTGTAATCCTGAGCCTTTTTGGTGAAGTTACTTAACACACTCAAAACAGAGTGCTGTTTTCTCCCTGGAACAAATTCTCTTTGATTTTGAATTGAATTATCCATTTCTTTTGCAATTTTCACTTCCTTACTCAATTTCATTGCAAAAAAGCCTAAAAACATTGCGGCATGCAGTGCAGTTTTTTACAGAAGCTGCCGTGAAATCAATCTGAAAAACAGCCTGAAGGGGCGGTGCAATTCTTGAATTCAAGAGTTGTGTTTAGTTAGGGTTCACCTAAACTTTCCAGTCAAATTCTCCTGTGAGCAAACTTTCTGTCTATAAGATAAAACCTCTAATGTGAAGACTTACAACATCAGATGCTTCACTTACATGTCCTCTCCTTGGCGCTGACTCCTGGTCCTTCCAGGTTCGGGGTCTGAACAAAGACGGTGGCGGTGTACAGAGCATCAGGAGAGAGTCCGTCAAAGCAGTACTGAGGCAGACCGGCGGGGATGGTGATCTCATGTTGTCCTTTACTGGAGGCTGCACAGGAAGGAAACGTGCACATTTTTAGTTCACCAATCAGAATACAAATCCCTCACCTGCACAGCCAGAATTAATTTGATTATTCTGAATCAAACAGGTTGAATCTTTTACATTTTTTACTCGACAAATGAAAATCTGTCACTTCAGGACACAAGGTAAACCCTCTTTGGACCAGTCATGTTTAAAAACACCTGAGCCGATCACTTATTGTTCATATAAACATTTCCATTGATCGGATTGATTACACTCAAAGGGAAACATTGACACACAGGAGCCACTGAGGACACTGTGAGACGGTGGAGCTGCAGAGTTCATCCTGGATGGCTGGAATTTCATAGTTCCAGCCTTGTAAACCACACCCAGTGCGTTTTATATAATGTTTAAGCTCTGAATCATCATGAAAGATTAATATAAGTGGTGAAAAGTACGATGTTCATGTATCTCCAGGGGTATGATAACATTAATGATAATTACCAATGACTCAAAGATTACTTCCCCAGGTGCTAACATTTCTGGCTTTTAAAACCAACAACTGGGTTTGCTGGCTCATAATGTTGGCAACTTCGGCCTGTGTTTCAGCTCCGTAAATGACAAGAAAGATTTATTTCACAGCATTCTGCTGTTTCTGTGCTCCGACACTCTATATGTTTGGATTTGCTGGTACATACAGTACGTGGTCTATTTAACTAAAAGTCTCTGTCTGTCCTTCGATTCTATTGAGAAACATTTATCTGACTGACTTCACACTTGGTAGGTGCATGTCTGATTCCATGTTTAACCGCCGAACAGCTCGCTGATCACACCTCGTTCTCTGTTCCTCACAACAGTACATTCAAGAACCGATGAGAAAATAGAAACCAGCGATGTTACACTGAAGCAAAGTCTGGTTAAGTTGTCTTTTTGTGTCACTAAACTCAAACATTTTAAGTATCAGCGATGTAACTTCTGGAATCAAATTCATCAGCACCCGAGGAAACACAGTGTTGAGTGAGACGTAGTTTGAACGGTTTTCAAGAAAGCTGTAAGCAGCAGGACCTGAAGCTAAATAACTGGCCCGTTCAGACACGCTTTGAACCGAGACGACACCAGGTTCATAAATTTAGCATCTTTAGAATGACTTAGAAAATCTCTGACAACTTGGTTTTAAATCTTCACTCTCTCTAATCCCTCTTTAGTATTCATTTCTGTGCGCCCATGTTAATTTCTCTGGTTCATACCTGCACATAAAAGCAGAATTTTGTGACGTTACAACTAGTTTGGTCCAGTCGACAACTTGAATGCATGTGAAAGCTTTAAAACCTCCAGTGCACAAAAACTAAAAATGTATTTTCATTGAAGAAGGAGACATTTAGGGTCTGACAGTTAAACTTGAAATGAAAAATATCTGCACATTCATTAGTGGCTGGATTCTCTCTGCACCTCACTACTTGATTCTGATTCAAAGGGCCACGATTCAATTATGAAACAATTATTGATGCATAAAAATGTTGATTCCTACACATCAATTATTGTTTCAATCACTGTGTAACTACCTGCTATGTTTAAAGCAAAGTTTATCTCACAGTTCAATTGTTCTCTTGTTGGCAAATTCTTATCATTAAGTTGAGAGTTGGGTTTTAATTGTCAGATTATTGACGTTTCTGCGACGAACAGAATCTTTCAAGAGAGAATCACATGCATCTAAGAATCGATTTTTCCCTCCACATCTAATATTCACAGGAGTGAGTGTTTGCAGAAAACCCATATCCAGATGTGACAACTACATCTTTCTGATTGGTACCTTTTTTCCAGCTGAGCCCACTTATTAAAGGCAAAAAATGCACAACAGATCTAAACCTGCAGGACAGTGCCGCTCAGATTAGGAAACTGACTAAGAAACATGTTTTCAGAGGCTTCAAGTTGCTTTTCTCATTCTTTATTTTTCGATTTGTCTCAGTCTGATTTGTTGTGAAGCACTTCTCTAACTCTTAAAGTTAAACTGACATTACTTGTGTCTCCTGTGAGAGTGTGATTACAGCTGTGTCCATTGAGAGCCACCATCATGCAGCACTTTAAGCCTTTGGGCTTTTGTATTTTTAGTCCTGTCAGTGTTTCAGTATTTTCTGTTTGGTTGCTAACGGAGGAAAATAAAAGATCAGTTAATGCTGCTTAAGTTCTACAAAAGATCTCATCCTTGTCAGTGTGTCTGTGATGAACAAACCCACGGTGCGACCCTTCCAGCGACATGTTTACAGCTGTGCATGGCTGGACAGTGATGTATTGGCAATAAGGTTTCCTATTTACACTGTGCGTTCTCACAAGCACAAACAAACAAAGCCTGTTTATTGCAGAGACAGCTGCCACAGATGATGATCGCTACTTTTCAACAACTCCAGACTTTGGAGGGATTTAATCATTCGCTGTCAAATGACAGAATCCAGCAGCAGCTCTGGTGATGCAACGCGTTCAGAATGAGCTCTGTAATATCAACAAGTTATGATCGAAGTCACTTAGTATAAATCGCTCTGGGAAAAACACGCATGCTTCTCGGTCCGATCGACTCCAAAACAGTGGCCATCATTTATCAAGATGGGAGATACAGTGAGTGATGTTGACAAAGTATAATCCCTGAGACATTTCAGCTGGATATTAGATAATTCAGAGTCTTAAAAACTGGCAGCACACATTCTTCTTCTAACCAGTGTTTCCATGGCTTTTAGAGCGTGGAGTGGAGAAGACCTCACTCCGAGTCTTTCCACTTACTCATCTCACCACCGTCTCCGACCACTGTTTGCATTTCCATTTGAGAACAAACAGTTGACTGATTTGTTGACTTGACTGCACCGTCTGCTGCCTGTCACTGGGACGGAGGATTTCTGATCCTCTGGTGGTGGTTAACCCGCCATCTGTCTCACGATAGCAGACCCATATTTGTTCTGGCAGCCCGTCGTAGACGCTCAAATGGCTAATGACTACCATATAGATACTCAAATATGGATGCTCCCTTCCTGGTTTCTCCTGCTCTTTAGCTGCTAACCCGTGTCCGTGTGCGAATATGAACCAGATGGGATTCAAAGACCCGGCAGTAATTGAAAAGGATGTAATCTTTGCAGACAGACAATTAAAAACTTGGTGGTCGGATGCTTTCAATCCCGGCCAAAGCTCGCATCCTGCTGCGAGTAATAATCACAAGAAAGAGGTCTAAAGACAAACAGTCTCTGAGAGGAGAAAATAGTCTAGACACGATCCCAACACACTCTGTGAAGGATCTGCAGAGGATCCACAGCCTCAGAGATGACCTCATCTGGAGATATGCCTCCAAACATCTGCTGGGAGTCACATTACCATATGCATCACCTCAAACAAGTCACCTCTGATCAGGATCTGAGTGTTGCAGAGGACCACACCACCGTCATCAGGTGCGTCTGCAGTAGGCGGAAGTATTAGTACGGACAGCTGACGAAATGTTGTACAAGAAATTTTAATGAGGATTTAAATTGTGTTGTGGCTGCTCAGTTTCTCTGTTCAAAGTGGAATTAAAGGACAACGGGGCTCGATACTCACTGTCCCAAAGTGTAGTTTCAACTATTTCAGACTTAATCATTGTCCCAAACTGAAGCTTTTTCATTCTGTACAAAACATATAGTTTAATAACATTTCAGTAACTCACATCACTTCATTGACACCATGAAAGTTCCTTCCACTTAAAAATTTTAATCACCCTGAACTAAATTATTGGATCATAATTACTGATGAATCAATGCAGTGATTTCCAAAGTGTATTTTACTGGATTTTGATTGATTATGATTTTTTAAAGTAATCAGAACTAATAAAACAAAGTCATGGGATTTTAATTATTTGTTATTCCTCATTTTTCTGACCTGGTATAAACAGGCACCATATATAAAATGTATTTTATACGTCGACATCGGTGTGATGAGTCCTGTGTGTTGATTAAAGGTTTAGGTGGGTCGCAGGAGATTTTCAGATTGGCTGCGTCAATGTTTTTATCACAAATTATTTTTTACTTTATCTTACTTCATCTTTTTGTGTGTGTACACTGCACACATCCTTGATACTGTGATCTTCTGCACATTCCTGCACAGCTCTTTTCGTTTTAAAACACATATATTGTACATATTTTTTACTTTATATTTATGTTTCTTGACTTTTGCAGTACTTGTCTTTGACTGAACCATTTTCTACATGTTTATTGTTATGCACCAGCATTCATTATGTCAATATCAAGATTTACTTGGAAAAAAAACCCTGATCCGTCTATTGAGTAATAAATCAGTTAAAAAAAAGAAGAAAAAATAATGCAGATTTGTTTGCTTACTGTGACGGATTAATGGATTACACAAACCAAATATACTCGACGTGTCTTCTGACTTGTATCATTTGGAAATGAAAACCAACCAATGGCCAAAACTGTACAAAAGTGAGAGTCGAGCAGACTTACGGTCCGCAGGGTTGAGTTTGATGCGGTATGACGTCGCCGCCCTGTGAGGAGCCCATTTGATGCAGAACTTGTCGTGGTCGACGTTGTAGGTCTCAATGTTGGTCACGTTCAGGTAAACTGCAGAGGACGTGGATTCATATTTCAATAAATCAATGAAACATCAGGTAAATGAGAAAATATGATGTGATTTGGAAAAACCCATATTTGTTTCTGTACGTACGTGTTGTTCCTTCTCCAATGAGCGGTGAACTCATGCCGCCGGTGTACTGAGCCACCACCTTCAGGTCGTAGGTGGTTCCGGGCTGCAGGTTGTGCAGAGTGTAGGAGGTCACGTCGCCCACGAAGAAATCTATGGGCGTTCCTGTCGAGCCTGGAACACAACGGCACAAAGATGAATGAAGAGAGGGAAAGTGAGGACTGAATCATGGGTAATTACTGTAATTCTTGTCAATGTGTAACCAAACAAAACACTCTCACACATCTCTCAGTCAGAACACAAACATCAAAGAGTGTTTGCAGAGAGAGTACAGAGATCTGGGAAGGATTGTGCAGATGGTGACTCACAGCAGGAGCCAAGTTCAACATCGAATCATTCAAACACAAATTCCTCACAAAATGAGCGACAAAACAATCCCAACTCAAAGAAAGTTATGTATTATACATGACTTGTTACTTTTAAACTACTTGTTTACTCCCTGTAGTTACTTTTGTAACTTTTGCGTGACATGAGAAGTGCTGTTTTATTTATTTTATCCTCTTTAATAATGTAAAACCAAAAAGCCAACGGCAAAATTGATTTAAAAAAAAAGCCAAAGTCACGAGAGGACAGGTGTCTGACCCCTCACTAAGCACCGCCCTCCTTAGCTACTGTTGCTACGCCTGCCAAGCTTTTCATTCTTGCACTGCATTTATACACACAGAACAACTGCAGATGCAGTGATATCTAACAAGTTTAGCTGGACGTAAAGTTAGTAAACTAGCATTAGCCAGACATGCTAACGTTCACAGCTTATGTTGGAGATGAGACGGAGTTTAATTCAGTTTTTCATTTTGAGAGACGACAAAAAAGACGCAACCATCCAGACTCATGAAACGCAGAGTATCTCTCTTCTCAGGACCTCCAGCACACCTTCAACATGGAGAGAAATGGAAGCTTGACAGGTGCCCTAGTTACTGTTGCTAAGCTATGATTGGACAGTTGATGTTTGGAGGCGGGGCTTCGCAAAGGGACAGTTATAGCACGCATGCATGAAAACACATTTGATGGTTAGCTTTTTATCCTCCTATTATGCAGATAACTAATGTAACAATTAACGGCACAGTTGTTTGATAAGTAACGGTAATGTGAATGTGAATGAATTTAGGAGCAGTAATGTTAAGATAAATATAAAGTGATTACAGCAGTGTGTTCACCAGTAGTCATGTAATGTAGAACAGACTTTTTCAGAGTGATATACACTAAATTATTGGATTATAATTATTGATGCATTAATGCAGTGATTCCCAAAATGTATTTTACAGGATTTTGATTATATATTTTTTTTTTACAAAGTAATCAGAACTAATACTACAAAGCTATGGGATTTCAAACAGACAGAATCATCATATGCTTCATTTTAAATGGTGAGCAGCCACAAAGTGACATACAGACCCGTGTTCATAAACTATGTAAAGTAGTGACGCATCGTCTCACCTGTAGGACTGTAGATCAGTCTGTATCCCTGGACAGGAGCTGGGACGGGATCCCAGGCTGCTCTGAACCGGGTGTACCACTCATCTGAGACTCGGAGGTTCCTGGGACTCAACAGGCCGACTGGAACAGAGAGGAGACACGTGTCAACAACAACAATAACAACAACAACAACAATAATCTGTCCCAGCAGCCTTTGGAAACAACAGGGCTGCAGTTTTATGAGTTCTACTTCTCAGAAATAAAACTATCGTAAAACAAGTTAAAACTGGGGAATCTGCATCTGTTTCTGATGTAGTGTCATAAAATATTGGAATTGCAACGCTTGACAGGAGAATTTTTCGTTTTCTTCCCAGTATTACTTTTGAAATTAAGTGATATTGTCGAGTTATATTATATAAAACCCACATCAACCTCACTAAAATATCAAACATTTATTATGTGGCATCATTTTAAAATTGTCATCAATAATATTGCACATTTTTTAAGTTAACCTACAGTGTTTTGACACAGCAGAAAGGAGAAAAAACTGAACTGAACTGACATCAGTCTTGTCTTCTGCTATTTTGTTAAAGAGACATATCACCCCAAAATCAGAAATAAATATTTTTCCTCTTACCTGTCGAGCTGTTTATCCATCTAGTTTGCTTTGGTGTGAGTTCTCTTTTTTTTCCTACCAAACTGCACCCGTCAACCCTTTCAACATGCTGGCGAGCTCAGTGTACCAATGTTACAGCTCAGCTGAGGAGGACATTAATGTTTACATCCTGCACCGTCACGAGCCTCTCATCCATGAGTAGATGCACAGCTGCTTCTGCACATTGATGCAGTTGTAGTTCGATACAAAGAAAGTAGTTCTTACATTAAAGTGCTCACAACAAGGTCTGTGGATTATCACGAGTAACCAGAGACGTTGCTGTTGAGGTTTTTTTATGCCATCTAGTTCTATCATGTCGAAGAGAAGGAAGTCATCTCCAAAACTCTGCAACTCACACCACAGCTACTGAGATGGACAAATAACACTGCAGGGAAAAGGAAAAAATGTCTTTAAGTGACATTTCTCAGCTTTCTCAGATTCTTTTGCTTTTTCAAAAGTCAAACATAAAAACTGAACTCTAAACATTCAGTCGTGATTCACTGCTGATTCATTTCCTCACATCTGTTCATGAGATTCATTATATGTCATACATGTGTTTAGATTCGGGTCTGACTTGGACTGACGCCTGCAAATGCCGAACACACAGACACACACACAGACACACACAGACACACACACTTGTCTTCAAGTCTCTATTGTTTGTATAACTAATGTTCCTGCTCACCAGTAAAGTGCTCCGGCTCCTGTGAGCTCCCAGTGGTCTGAACATGTTGGCACTGCTGACTAACGTATGTCTAGTGTATTTATTTTCACTCTTCTCTCTGTGGAGCTGCGAGCTGTCAGTGAGTTTAACTCACAGTGTTGTATCAGCAGCAAGCGGCTCAGTGGGAGTGAGTCGTGACACAAAGTTCACAGGTTCAATCCCTGCAGCAGGGATGACTCCAGCAGGATACTGATACTTTATTACTACTTTTATTCTGATTTAAAAGGTTGTAAAGCAGACTGGAGGGAAACTTTTTTCAGTTTGGACTTAATGTGCATTTTTTACATGTTACAATAAAACTATCAGCATTCTTAAAGAAAAACTGAATTCAGAATCGATCTTTTAGATATCAAGTTTTTAATTCCTGCAGAGTTAATGCACCACCTCAGTGTTGCACAATCACTTCCTCATAGCTCTAAAGATCCACTGGAAGCTGTGTATCTAGAACCAAAGAACCGACACAAAGTCCTGTGCCTGAGAACATCTTGTGTAGATACTGACAGAGGACTGAGGCTGCTGTCACAGCACCACCTGTGCAGACATGGTGTGACACTACAGGACTTGAACTCCTGAGTTGGCTTTCTGTTACCCCTTTTCCATCAAGCTGGTTCCAGGGCTGGTGCTAGTGCTGGTGCTAGAGCCGGTTCGCGGTTGGTTCAATGTGCGAACGGGTTGAGAACCGTTTGCTTTTCCACAAGCGGGTGCCGGCCAGAGAGCCACGTCATTACGTCACTGTATACGTCTGTATATGTCCCGTCATTTTCCCAATACTAGGGATGTTCCTGGCGACTAATTTCCCTGTCAATTATTAAACGCAAAATTTAATTTAGACAAGTCGACTAGTCTGACACTAAGAAAACAGTCAGAAAACAGTTAAAATTGAGCAGAATTTATTAATTTATAATGTTAAACACTGTCGGAAAAAATACTGTGCGTATTACGAGCCATTTGAAGCCATTAATCACAGTCAACAATCGCCAAATCGTACTTTAAATATTTTTATGCTTGGAAGTATGTTATGTTAGCGATTTCTCATTGGATTTACATTGATTAAAAAAGTTTGAAAATGTGTACCGAAGACGGCGGGCCGATCTTCGTCTCATAGCCGACAAGACTCTCCGCCGGTAAGGCATCATGACTGGTCAAATACCGTTAACGGGACGAGATCA
>JAJHUR010112859.1:0-14279 GCA_027495735.1 Lutjanus campechanus | reverse complement strand
CTCCACCTGCTGTTTCTTATTTTAATTACAGAGGACAATCTACAATGAGTCACTTTTACTGCCTCTATCAACACACTGCAGCAAGTATTCATGTTTTCATGTCACATGTTCTCTCTGTTTTAATGTTTCACTTCATTTGTTCAGTTTGAGAAGATCTGAGTTCCTCTGCAGCTGATTTACAGGTGGAATGTAACTAATGTACTTCAGGAACAATTTGAGATACTTGTACTTTAGTTGAGTTTTTTCTTTTAATGCAACTTTCTACTTCTACTACACTTCTACATTAGTCCAATAATCAAGTGACAGAAAATTATTTCTTAATCAATGAGTCACTTTGATATTTTGTGTCTCTTTGTGGACGTCTGCATCACCTGCATCAAGACTACACTGAAGAGTATTAAGAGGAGTGATGCTGATTGGTCGTCTGTCATCCTGCATCATCAGGACACACGCAGGAAAATCAAAGTCCAGTGACTGACAAAGTTTCTGCAGCACTTTAATGATTCTGAATATTTATGTTCTCTGGTGTCACAAAGAGCTCATGAAGAAATAACTGATTATCAGCATTATTAGTATTATTAGACTGTAAATCACTGCATGTTGTGAATAATGACACAAACAGGTAGAAACAGGATGAAAAGGAGGCGTCTGGTTCAGTCATCATTCAGAGATTATTACTGTGGGATCACTGTCACACACTTTTTAATGGACTCATCAGGGAAACAGTGACGTGCTGACTTTGTACTGTCATGTAGGGATCTATAGATAATAAAATAAAACACAGTTACATGATGAGATGTGATATAATCCACCATCATCTTGTGTGTCGCCGTCTAACACTTTATAACAGGATCATTTCATTGTAAAAGTTGTGTCATCACACAAAGCAGCAGTTCTTTTTCAATTTCACAATAAAATCAACACATTCTCACACAGCTGTGTGTGTTTTATTGTGCAGATTATAATAATACAAGTAAATAAATAACACTGATCTATAGCCTGGATGAATTATTTTAAACATTTTTCTAATATACTCAGAATATGTTTCTTCAAATGTAACTTGTGGGATCTCATGTTTATTCTCTCAGGTCTCCTTTTCATGTCCACAGTCTGATCGAGGACTGTTTTTGTTTTTTTCCTTCAAATAATTTCTACCTGGTCTCAGTTAGAATCACATGTCTGGATCAGGCTGTATCCTGCACACTGTGTCATATTTATAAGAAGATATTTGTTGATATATTGAGCTGAAACTTTAATAAGAACAAATTTCTTTGCAGCTCTCAGTGAAACTTTAATGACTTTAAGATAATTATGAAAATAAAATTTTGAGTGCCATCTCTGTTGATTAAAACCTAAAAAAACTAGAATTATCGATTAAATTTGAAACCAAACAAGAGTATAAATTCTACAGATTGATGGATTCATATTAATCCACAAATTAACAGCAGAAGCAGCTGATCTGCTTCATTCGTGTCCTTCTGGATTCACAGTCACAACAAATAACTTGTTTGATGATGTTTGTTTCAGTGCTGCTTTGACTCAGGATCATATTCTGTAAACAAGGAGACAAAGATCAGATTCTGCTCCTCCTCCTGGAATGACTCAGCGCCTGATAAATCCTCCCTCCCCCCTCCTGCTCTCAAACACAGTGAGCTCCACTCTGCACATGCATTTCCTTGTTCCCTCCCCTTCAGATCTACACTTGAATGGGTGGGTGGGACCAACATGTGGTGACTTGCAGCAGCTGACATTCACTGCAGAGACACATGTTGTTGAGATCAGAGCTCAGACTGGTCCCAGTTATGAGGAAGTGAAGGTCAGTCAGTCGTTGTTACTGAGAGGTGAAATGGCGCAGAAAGGAGTTCAGCTGGACCGGGAAACCTTCTCTTGTTCCATCTGTCTGGATCTACTGAAGGATCCGGTGACTACTCCCTGTGGACACAGCTACTGCATGAACTGTATTAAAACCCACTGGGATGAAGAGGATGAGAAGAAAATCTACAGCTGCCCTCAGTGTAGGCAGACCTTCACACCGAGGCCTGTCCTGCTGAAAAACACCATGTTAGCAGCTTTAGTGGAAGAACTGAAGAAGACTGGACCCCAAGCTGCTCCTGCTGATCACTGCTATGCTGGACCTGAAGATGTGGCCTGTGATTTCTGCACTGGGAGAAAACTGAAAGCTCTCAAGTCCTGTCTGGTCTGTCTGGTCTCTTATTGTGAGAAACACCTGCAGCCTCACTATGATGTGGCTCCATTAAAGAAACACAAGCTGGTGGAGCCCTCCAAGAACCTCCAGGAGCACGACTGCTCTCATCATGATGAGGAGATGAAGATGTTCGGTTGCACTGATCAACAGCGTACCTGTTATCTTTGCCCTGTGGATGAACATAAAGGCCACGACACAGTGTCAGCTGCAGCAGTAAGGACTGAGAGGCAGAGAAAGCTCGAGGTGAGTCGACAAAACATCCAGCAGAGAATCCAGGACAGAGAGAAAGATGTGAAGGTGCTTCAACAGGAGGTGGAGGCTATCAATGGCTCTGCTGATAAAGCAGTGGAGAACAGTGAGAAGATCTTCATGGAGCTGATCTGTCTCATGGAGAAAAGACGCTCTGATGTGAAGCAGCAGCTCAGATCCCAGCAGGAAAGTGAAGTGAGTCGAGTCAAAGAGCTTCAGGAGAAGCTGGAGCAGGAGATCACTGAGCTGAAGAGGAAAGACGCTGAGATAGAACAACTGTCACACACAGAAGATCACAACCAGTTTCTACACAACTACCCCTCACTGTCACCACTCAGTCAATCTACATACTCATCCAGCATCAATATCCGTCCTCTGAGGTACTTTGAGGAAGTGACAGTTGCTGTGTCAGAGCTCAGAGACAAACTACAGGACGTTCTGAGTGAAGAATGGACAAACGTCTCACTGACAGTGACTGAAGTGGATGTTTTACTGTCACGACCAAAACCGCGAGAGCCCAAGACCAGAGCTGGATTCTTAAAGTATTCATGTGAAATCACACTGAATCTAACCACAGCAAACAAATATCTGTTATTATCTGAGGGGAACAGAAAAGTAACAAGAATAAAACAACCACAGCCTTACTTTCGTCACCCAGACAGATTCAGTGTGTGGCAGCAGGTCCTGAGTAGAGAGAGTCTGACTGGATGTTGTTACTGGGAGGTGGAGTGGAGAGGGGAAGGAGTCTATGTTGCAGTGGCATACAAGAATATCAGCAGATCAGGGGGTTCAGATGAATGTAGATTTGGATTCAATGACAAATCTTGGAGGTTAAATTGTGACACAAACGGTTATGAGTTTTATCACAACAGTGTCCAAACTCTCATCTCAGGTCCTCAGTCCTCCAGAGTTGGAGTGTACCTGGATCACAGTGCAGGTATTCTGTCCTTCTACAGCGTCTCTGAAACCATGACTCTCCTCCACAGAGTCCAGACCACATTCACTCAGCCTCTCTATGCTGGACTTCGGGTTTCTTCTGGAACCACTGCTGAGTTGTGTAAACTGAAATAGACAGAAGTCATTTAAGGGATTAAACGTAAACGTCTCTGTACTCTATATGTGTCTTTAATATTTATCTTGATGTATTTGTGTGTTCTTGTTAACATGTCTGTGCATGTCTAAGATTCTGCATAAAATAACCTGAAAAAGTTTATGCTTCTTTCAAAATTAAAGTTAAATGAAAAATAATATTCAGTCATTGATTTTTTTAAAGTCTGCTGTCTTTCTGAGAAAGTAAATATTAACAGAAAAAAAAAGAAGAAAGGATCTAAACAGTTCTATTGGTTGGACTGTATACTGTCTGCTATAGTTTGCATTGATAAATATCCTAAACTGGATACGACTGGTAGCGTCAAGTATGATTTTAAATTGACTTAAGTGCCAAAACTGGATTCCAGGTGGAAAAGAATTTGTCTCTAGATCCCCTCAGTGTGTATTTTATCTTCTCTAACTGTATAAATTGCATCAGGCCACTGCATCATGCTTAATTCTGCACAGGAAGTAGCATCATTCACTCTTTGCCTGTTCCAAACATCATCTTCCATGTCCTCCTCCAGCTCACCCACCCAGTCTGCCCTGATCTTTGCAAGAGTTACATTTTTAAAATTTTAATTTCTTCAGATCTGATTTAACTCTCTCAAACAGAAGGCAAAGATTTTTCTGATAAAGTCTCCGCATATCTCTTGTGACATTAATGCCCAAGTATTTAAAGCCATTTCTGGACATGTGGAACGGTAAGGCATTGCCAGGTTATTAACAGGGGAACATTCGCTTTTACTAAAGTTTAGTTTGTACCCTGAAAATTTGCCAAATCCCTTCAAAACGTGGATAATATGAGCTACAAGGAGCCGTGAGGTTGTTTAAAAAGTGTTCCATGTCAGCACTGTCATTTGTCATTTCTGAGGGATACAGATTTGCGTAAAAAGAGGTAAATGTTTCATTAATTTCTCCTGGATCATCAGTTAATTCACTGTTTGCTTTCCTTATTTGTGGAATTTGTTGGTTGACTGAGCGCTTCTTAAGTTGGTGCACTAAACAACCAGCTTTGTCGCCATGTTCATAGACGTATGTATCCCTGTGATTTTAACAGTAGTCGTTCAGTCTTTTCAGTTGATAACAAATTATATTGTGTTTGAAGATCCAGCTTCCTTTTATAGAGATCAAATTTCTTTTTTCCCCATAAAGTCTAGTATTTTTTAAATTTCAGTCTTTGTTTCACACCTAGTTTTAATTTTCAGTTTAGAGTTAGTTAACTGTAATAAAAACCTTGGTGTGCGTGTCCCTTTGATGTTTATTACATTGTTTTTTGTTGTTGCACAAAGCTTGTATGTTTCAATTGGTCGATTGGAGGTCATGTGGTCACTCCCGACCAATCAGAGTGTAGCAGGGTGGCTCGCGCTGAGGAAACAGGACATTTAACAACCGTCTCAGCGGTTAAACCCTTCCTGCTTGTTTCTAACCTGTGTGATCGCCTCATCCCGAGATATATCTACATTTAGACCCGTCTCGGTGCTTCAAACTAAGTTTTAACACTCTATAATCTCAGTTTTTGTCGTCTTTTTGCTCGGCAGACACGCCCTCTGAAGTTACGGAGGCTGAATCGCGGTGTACGTTTCAGCTAGAATCCCTGTTTTTACTGGTTTTATCGTAACGTTATATTAAAAAATAATAATGGCATATCCAGGATACGGCGCTGCCCCCGGAGGATTCCCAGGAGCGGTAAGAAAACGTTAAAACGTGATAAAACATCGTCTTTAAAGCTGAATGTGTGCACAGACTCGACCACCGTCCTGGGACAGACAGCCTGTCCTCACAGAGCGGAAGTCTGTCGAGCTGAATGAAACTAACCTGTCCAGCTCTGACTGCAGGTGTCTGTTACCTGTTCTGTCTGCTAAATGTGTAGAAAAGGAGGAAAAGTTCAGAGAACTGAGGAGCTACCAGGTTAACACAAGTCATGAGGCTTGTGTTCTTTAATTGCTTCCATACACTTGGTTAATGTTAATCTGTTCAATCTGCTGCTTCTCACTCCAAAAACTCCAGACTCCCCTTTAAATGCTGCTTACATGTTAATTCATCAGTAATAGTGTTCCTATAATATGATATATATACATACACATAGACAGTAGTCCATTCTGCCCAACAATTACATTTGCTTCAATACTTTATGTACATTTTTTGTTAATACTTTTATACTTAAGTGAAATCTTGAATGATGTTAACAACTGGAATTGCTACTTTAGTAAAAGATGTGATTAGTTATTCCACCACTGATTATAAATATAAGTCCTATATTAGAACTATGTACTATATATTTATGTACTTATATTAAAACTTAGTACTTAATATTAAAATATCTTATACAGACTAATGCCCCATTTGATTATAACATTGATCTGTAGCTTTGTAGTGTTGTAGTTTGTTGAGCTGAAGCTAATTTAAAATAAATTATACGCTGATGGGTAGTTTAATTTGTGGTATTGTGTCATATTTATAAGTTGACCTTTATTTGTAAAATCTTAAAGGGAAAACAAAGCAACAAATTACAAAAGTAGAAATTTCCTAGAAAGTTTCTTGGAAAACAAAATTCTCCAAGTGAGAAATATCATATATTTAACTCCACAACATTTGTTTGACTGCTTTAAGGGAAAACTCGCCTTTTTCAGTGTTGATAGTAAATGTGGTCATTTGAAGCAGTAAATTCTTCAGTGCTTTATATGGACCAAGAGAGTTTTCCTGCCTGCAGAGTCGTCCTGGCAGTGCCTTCATGTAACATGATGCCATGTGCATTAGCTTCTGATGCCCGCACCCATGTTGTCATGTATCACCACCCTAACCTGTAGCTATTACTTTGTTAGCCAAACTACAGTGCTGGGTGACAAAACTGCTTATCTAGAATGGCCCCTGGCTACTCAGAGGAAGATCCAAGCTGAAATATCCTGTAGCTCTTCTTCTCTAACTCAGGGTTCCCACATGTCCTGCAAAACCTGAAAAACACATACAACATTTAACATTCTCCTATTTTCCTTCAGCTGAGATGGTCTCACAGTGGTCTCTTAAAATGCAGAGCTGCATTAGACTATAACATGACATGAAATGTTCAACTTTTATGGCAGTAGAGAACAGTTGATATGTGTAAGTGGAACCTTTAATGAGACTATATAAGTATAGTGTGATAAACTGGTAAAGATTCAGTGAATTGTCTGTTCAGATATGTAAAGTTCAGCTGAGATTCATCTGTAGCAAAAATAGAGGCGACTGTTTGTGTTTTTGAATTTCAGGCAACAGTGGTTGATATAATTCATAAGAGCTCCTAAAGATTTAGGCTATGAATTAATATTGGTCATTTTTATAAATGCCATAAGGGCTTTTCAAGAGAAACTAAATATAATAAAATGATGGAATCCTGCAAAAACTATAAATATAATAAGAATATAAAGACTGAGAAATAAAGAAATGAAAAGAGATGGTAGTTTATGCACATATGTAAACGTTTCTGTAAAATTTGCGGTCTAGTTGCAAGAGTGTGTGGCCTAAAGTAATGAGGTCAGTGCAAATTTAGGTTTCTGACATATTTGTATATGGTTTGTGTGTCCCCGTTTTTCTACCTGCGAGACCATCACTGATAAAAATAATCTCTAGAAAACTGGAGGCTTCAGTAAACTACATTTACCATCAACACTGACTGCACATCCACACACAAGTGGTCAGTGTTCCCTTCAATCACAAATAAACCTGTAAAGCTGTAAAGTAGAAGTATAAAGCACCGTACTCAAGCAAAATAGAAGAATGTCAAAATTGTACGCGTTGGTGTTCTTGTTACGTAAGAGAACCCGTTTTGGAATCTTTCTAGCAAGACTTCACTTATTTTGTTTGTTGGACTGTTTGTCAGAAGGGCTTACATAATGTCTGTGTGTGAGAGTTTGTGCTTTATGGTGGAATTTACGATAAGTCTGGGGTGGGGACGGGTGGGGTTTCTCTTTTACAAGACCAGAGAAGCAAACATACACAAGATAATCAGCTGAAATCAGTTCCCGTCAGTCAGGGGTCAGTATGAACACTGAGTCAGCGCGGGTGGACTGAGTGAAGAATGCAGGCAGCTGGAATTGATTATGTATGAGAGAATGGGAGGTTTAAGCTCCTAATTTGAGACAAAGCAAATGGCTCAAATGCTGCACAAAGAACAGACTGAACTCTGTCACACGTTTGTCACCCTGCTTTGTCCTCCAGGGAAGATTTAAAAAGATAATTACAAAACAGCAACAAAATCTCCTGAAACTCACCTCTCTTGTTCTATACTTCTTATTCTTAACTTTACTGTACTTTACTCTTCCTATCTTATTTTCAATTTGTATTATTATTATTTGTACATAATTCTTGTATATAACTTGGACTTTTCAACCTTATATGTTAGCCTCTTTAAACATTTTATCTTTTCTTGTCCCGCTGCGCTGTATCGCCAAGTCAAATTCTTGTGTACTTTGCACATTTGGTGAATAAAGATTCTGGTTTTAGTGATGCACTTTAAATATCAGGGCAGATAAACTATTGATCGATATTTGCCCATCACAACTATACCGGTTTATATTGGTATCAGCTTATATATTTTGTCCGAAATGCACCACTATGACTTTTTTTAATAGACCATAATGCAGATTTTATATTCCATTTCTATTTGATTATTTAGTTTTATTTATAATTACTTAGAATTATTAAAAACAGAGTGAAAATTTCCTGTTTCAGCGCCATGATGCTATTTTGTATTAGTATTGGGGTTTCTAAATCATCAGCTGATAATGGGACCTTTATATTATTATTTATTATTCCAATATTTATTATTCTGGCTGTAAAAATATATGATTTGACAGATCATGTCAAACCATTTAATTTGGATTTTGCTCTTCAAATGCGAAGGATTATTTGTGAATTTTTCTGGTGGATTTTACTATAAAAACTAAAGAGTCAGAACTGCTGTTTGTTTTTGTTGTCCCAGTAATGTGTGATGATGTTAGATTGGGTTTGTTCTTAACTATAAAATATTAAATCATCCATGTTTGCTCACTACTTCTGAGCCTGTGTGACCCTCAGGTCTGTACAGGTTATATCAACGTCTTTTTAAATACAAACGTGAAATTATCGGTTTTCTGATTGGTGTTGGTCATGATTCATCTTATCAGCTGAAAAAAAATCTCTGTTGTACAAATCAGTTTTTTTTTTTTCTTGCACTAAGTCAATGTGAGCATTCAAGAAGTTTATATTTTTTTGCAACCGCTGTATATTCAAGACCTCACATGTCCTCGCTGGTTGTGATCCTCAGAATGTGGAACAACCACCTGCATGAGTCTTTGGCTTGTAAAACTCGATCGAAAGCTTTACACAGATCTCAAAGTCAGGATTGATTTTGTGTCCTGTGTTACACATTTTAAGAAATATGAAATATAATATTTCATAGTAAACTGTTCAACTTTACAGATACAAAAGAAATGAGAAAGCAACTGATTTGATGTGACAGTCTGATTGGCCAAAACATTAACTGTCACTCAGGTGTGTCACAGAAGAAACCGGCTCAATAATTCATTTTTTTTTTTGTTTTTCCTTCACAGCAGCAGGATCCTCTCTTCGGATATTTTACAGCTGTAGCTGGACAGGTAGGCTAACACCCCCACAATGATTAACAACACTTCACCTCAGCATTATTGGGCCTGACTGTACACTATATACCCTTTAATTTGTGAACTGTTGTAACAGTCTTTGTGCTTATTGATCTAATTTTCCCTTCCCTCTGTTTTCTTTAACTCTGGCAGGATGGACAGATCTCAGCAGAGGAGCTGCAGCAGTGCCTCACACAGTCTGGCCTCTCTGGCTCATACAAACGTAAGAACACCAGACTTCTTGAAAATTAAATATCCACATTTTCACCAAATGCTATTATCTACAATGACCCATGATGCATTGAGCATCAAATGGTGCATGGAGCCACTTTTTTAAACATTAACTTCTTTGAGTCTGATTAGTTTTCTTAAATCTTACTTTTGCAAATATGACACTTATTACAAATAATGACTCTTGTTTAATCATCTTTTACTTTCCAACATTGCTTGTAGATGAACCTCATTTTAGCCCAACAGTTGTTGATGACTTACTGGTCAATTTAAAATATGACAGCTCCACCTACAATGAGATCACAATACAAAATTACAATTTAATATGTACTAAAAAACACACAAAAAAAAAACAAAAAAACCTAAGGCTACACAGAACAGAACATTTTTCGGACTGCTCGCTGCACAAAGGTCAGCATGTGGAACATGATGCTTCCAGCAGCAGTATGTTGGTATTGAGTGAAAAGTCTCTGAGGTAGTAGTTTAGTGATCTGGAGAAAAAACTTCCACAACACAAAGTATTTTGCATGTATACATTAAACACTGTGTCACCTCATGGTTTAAAGGAGGAGTTTAACATAATTCCTTCTTTAAAAAAGGTGAATACAAGATGTCATTTTATTTATCCTTTGTGATGGTTTGTCTCCCCCTAGTGGCAAACCTAAACCACTTACAGCTTTGTGTTTTTTTTGTTCACCTCCACATTGCTGCACTTTTTTTTTAAAGGGCATTGCAAAAAAAGTTTCAATTCAAGACTGGATAACTTTTCCATTTCCTACACGCTTTATGCTGCTTTAAACATCCTTCATTACAGGAACTTATTTGCTAATGGATCAGATCTTCTGCCTGCAGACTTAAGTTTTTGTATCCAGCGTGCTCAGACTTGTAACTGAGCTATCGGCAGGATACTGTAAATTAATTCACCTGGACAAGATACAACACACATTACTTCTGCTAAGTGGCAGTGTTTCAGGGGTTTTTTCTAGGCTGACAGTTGAGATAAACAGGAAATGTGGGGACAGAGTGGTTGTGACATGAATAAGAAGCTCTGTGACCCCTTTCTGTGTTGTCAGTTAAACTCTGATATGTTTATGTAACTGCACCAGGATAAAAATCACTATTTCTGTGTAGATTTTGTGCCCATGCCCATCAAACATGAGGTCCAGTTGTCAGCAATACTGCATCATTGTCTCACTAAATGTTTGACATGTAAATTGTGTTTTTATATTTGTTTATATGATTGTGGACTTGGTCTCAGCCTGTGTCCTCACAGTCTGTGTTTTCCTTTTTACAGCCTTCAGCCTGGAGACCTGCAAACTGATGATCGGCATGCTGGATGTATCCTTCACCCATCAACCAATCAGAGAGGTTTTGTAGATTGTCTCACGAGATGTCAGGTGTTAATAACAGGACACGTCGTACTGTTACCAAAATATCAGTCTCATATCAGAGTGCATCATCAGAAACCCAGCGAGGATAAAGAGCTGAAAAAAATCAATGAATTAACAGTGTTGCAAGTCTTTGTTTAATTTGTGTGTGTAACTTTCTCAATCTGTTAAGAAATGTGCAGTGTAGTTACAGTTTGGCAGTTAATAGAGACGGCGGCTTCTCAAAACCAAAGCACGTGTGTGTTACCAGTTGCTAGTATAATGTTGCAGTCTGCTCAGCCTGAACTGACACAAGCAGGTTGTGGTTTTGAGGTGGAAATGTGGCTTAAATGTTTTTTAAACATTTCTTTCCTCTATTTGCAGATTCCGCTAATCAGTCGAGACTTGCTGAAGTTAACAGGATTTAGAAAATCAAACTATAAAAACTTTGCTTTGGTTCCACTTTGATACTACACTGTATGACCAAACTTCATGAGTCCTTGACTGACTGTGTTGTCTCAGAGGGACATGTCCGGCTCCATGGGCTTTAATGAGTTCAAGGAACTGTCGCAGATTCTGGGCGGATGGAGGAATACCTTCGCATCCTACGACCGCGACCACAGTGGAACGGTGGAGGGCCCTGAGCTGCAGCAGGCCATCTCCGCCATGGGTACTAACAGAACAACCTGTTAAAACATCTGATGTATAAAGTGGAAAATTAGGAATAACATGGCTACAGATAAACTGCCATGGTACAGAGTAAAAAACTAAAACTTTAAACTATTCTGCAAGCTGAAAGTCACTCTGTCAGCCATATTAAGTAATTGTTCTCAGTGTAAAATGTTAATCGTATGTTGTTCCTGTCCAGGTTTCAATCTGAGCCCTCAGGCCATGAACATCATCATGAAGCGTTTCAGCACCCAGGGTAGAATCACCTTCGACGAGTTCATGAGCTGTTCCATAAAACTCCGAGCCCTGACTGGTGAGTGGGCTGCAGGAATGCATGAAATCTGAGACAGTATTTAGAAAAACAAAAAAACAAAAAACACCATTGCCACATTAACATTAACCTTTAGCGTCGCGTGTCCAGTAGCACTATATATTTGTCCACTTACTGAAAACTTTGTTGTGTTCAAGTTGAAGATAAATTGTGGCCAAACAAGAGATCAAGAAAACATTTTAAAATTATGGGTGTTTTTGTGAGCCTGTGACAGAGGTGGGATTCATTTGATCAATCATCCCCATGGACCTGTGGTTTTTCAGTAATTATTGTAATTAATCATAGTATAGTTCAGGGATTCCCAATGTGTGGGGCGTGGCCCACTGGTAGGCCATGAAGACCCTGCAGGTGGGCCTTGAGAGGTCATGAAACTATAAAGAAAGTAAAACATTTTTAAGTTGCATTTTTGTGAGTTTGAAATGATCGTTAAATATTTATGATTAATTATTTGAAAAGAAATCAAACCTAAGAAAACAAATGCATGGGATTTAGAGTCCATATTGTTCTTCATGTTAATGAGGTATTACAACGTGTTTGGTGACCAGTCACATGACCTTGTATCTTGTCATTTGTGTGATTAGTGTTGTGTGTTAGTCAGAGTTGTTGTTAAAAGTTTGGGCCTCAGAAGATTTTCAGATTTCAAAGTTGGCTGTGTGCATTCACAGGTTTGGGAATGGCAGGTGTAGTTGCCGTGAAAAGACAGATGCAGCTGATTTGAATGTCAAGACTTTTTACTACACCGAGTGAAATTGTGACTGTGTGACTTTTAGCATTTTCAGTGGTGTAAACTGGGAAACAGGGCATGCTTATTATTATATAAAATGGATCATAAGATTATAATGTTTATTGCAACTTTGATAGTATCCCAAATTGTGAGTTGCACCCTGCTTTGCACAAATGCTTTGTCAGAATCAACAGCAAAATTATTTAAAAAGTTCACCAAATAAGCTGTTTAAAAGTTCATACATGTGTGTGTTTTTTTTAAGATCAATTCCGAAGGAGAGACACAGCCCACAACGGCACGGCCATGTTCCAATATGATGATGTAAGTTTCCATAACTGAGATGTCACTTTTTTCTTTCTTTCTTTTTTTCTTTTCTAAAGTGTTGATGTTGCTTCTGTATCTGAGTCCATCATAACTGCAGGAGACATAGTCATTTTAATGTCTTAAGCTTCACTCTCAACCACAAAGTTTTGGATCACTGAGCTGAGTCTGAGTTCCAGATGCAGCTCAGTGATCCAAAACAACTGGTCAGCTGATGTTGAGGGCAACATGCTAACACAGTCTGACGTGATCTAAACACAGGATCGAATGGATCAATGATGAAATCATCTCTTCTCAGACAAAATTAACGATACCTGTTGATTATGTTAATAGGTGCCCCAAATCCATACTACTGTAAATACTGTATATAGAACAACTTTTCAGCACAGCTGCTAATTTCAAATTCAAAAACTTCAAAAGCAGTTGTGAAACTGTTTCTTCTGATTTCTTTGTTTTGTGACTTTACAGAGCTGTGGCATGGATTTACACAATTATTTAACTCTTTTGGTCTTTCTGGATCTCTTGCAATATATTTCTTAAACCTGCCATTACTGAGTTTTTGGCACTTTGGGGCAACAGAAGCTGTGAGCCCAAAACTGACATGTTATCACATTTTAAGTTGACTCCTTTTAACTCTTAAGTAGTTAGTAGTGACTTGTTCTCAGCAAACAAGCTTAGACAAGGTGAGACAAATGCACACAGCTGTGACGCCTTTATGACTTAATGTTTGGACTGTCTTTCCCTTTTGAGAGGGAAGCTCGAAGTGCATCACTGAACATAATTTGCCTCTGCTGCTCCTCAGCTGTCTGGGCTGGTGGGTACAGTCAGTTCAGTGTCCTGTGCACATGGTTTGAACTTGTGAAAAAGAGGGAACATTTTGCAGCTAAAGAGGCAGACATTTCTCTCAAGAGGTGGTGGAGAGCAAAGCAGAGCTGAAAGGAGAGTCAATATTGGACACAAACATCACTCAAACTGATCATCTTCCTCTGCTGGATGATTAAATAAGTGTTTGTTTGCTTAACAAGTTTAGGTGATGTTACAATTTTTCCAACTTTCCAACCAAATAAATCTATTAATTCTGCTTTAAACAGCACAACAGTGTTGTTTTACCTTCTGGTGTGTTCCGTCCTTTTATAAATGGTGTAGTTGATGACATGACTGCTGGATGATTAAGAGTTGGACTCTAATACTGGACGTTTCTCTCTCTTTCTAGTTTGTCCAGGTCTGCATGAGCTTATGAAGAGGACAACACCTGACAAAGGGGACACACTGGCCTATTCTCATATTAACATCATGTACTTTCATTGTCTATTTTTAGTTGTAATCATCGTCGTATACACAGTATTAAAATGTCACTGTCACATTCCATTTTACCAGAAACTTTTTTTAAAAAGTGATGCATATTGTAAGAAACTAATAAGACTATATAACCTCAGACTGCACCAATGATAAACACCCCCATGTGCCTATGTTA